>BFFQ01009349.1:3702-24182 GCA_003402635.1 Protobothrops flavoviridis
GGGGGCAGGAATATTTTGGAAGTGGTTTGTCCTTGTCTCCTTCCTAGGACTGAGAGAGTTTGACTGACCAAGATCACCCAGCTGGAATCAGGCCTAATGAAGGACTAGGACTTAGGCTTTCTTGGGTTCTACACCAAGCTGATTTTCTATTAAGGGAGTGCAATTGGTTGTGAGAACCTTGAACAACAGACTGAATCAGAATAGAGCTGGAAGGGACCTTGGAGGTCTTCTAGTCCAGCCCCCTGCTCAAGCAGCAGACCCTATATCATTTCAGATAACTGGCTGTGCAGTCTCTTCTGAAAAACCTCGAGTAAAGAAGCACCCACAACTTCTGAAGGCAAGATCTTCCATTGGTTAATTGTCCTGACCGCTAAGAAGTTTCTCCTTAGTTCCAGGTTGCTTCTCTCCTTGATTAGTTTCCATCCATGGTTTCTTATCCTGCCTTCAGGTGCTTTGGGGAATAGGTTGACCCCCCTCTTCTTTGTGGCAGCCCCTCAAATACTGGAAGACTGCTATCATGTCCCCCCTAATCCTTCTTTTCTCTAGACTGGCCAAACCCAGTTCCTGCAACCGTTCTTCATATGTTTTAGTCTCCAGCCCTTAATCATCTTAGTTGCTCTTCTCTGCATTTTTTCCAAAGTCTCAATATCTTTCTTATAATGTGGTGACCAAAACTGGATGCAGACTGCAACCCACACAACACTCAGCTAAACAAAATCTGAGACCAGGGCGGAAATGTAACGTGAGAAAATGCCTCAAACTTGATCCTCCCTTGTTTTCTTGAAGAGAAAGTCAGGACGGGTTCCATTCCTGTAACCCTACAATAAAAGTAGCATTCATGACTTTCATCATCTTAATCTGATAGGCCTCAATTGCCCACTCAGCAAAACAAAGTGAGATTAGTCTGGCCATTGTTTATCTTGACAATTCCGCGCTAATTGTTGGTAACTGCTGTAAAATGCTTGCAGATCAGCCTCTATGGTAGGATTCTAGACCACTGTTTTCCCATCTTAGCAGCTTTCAGATGTGTGGACTTCAATTGTCAGAATTCCCTAGCCAGTATCCTGGCTGGAGAGTCCTGGGAGTTGAAGTCCTCACGTCTTAAAATAGCCAAGGTTGAGAAGTACTATCTAGGCTAGTGTTTTTCAGTCTGCACAGCTTTAAGATGTGTGGACTTCAATTCCTGGACTTCTCCAGCCAGCAGAGTTGAAATCCACACAACTCAAAGTGTCTGAGATCAAGCAACACCAGTCTAGATTTTTCTAGATATGGAGAGCGATCGTTTTTCTAGACACAGTGTGTGGTATTCTAGATTTTCTAGACCGATGCGTGCTTTGCTGCAGCTGAAGAGAGTGGCAACCGTCATTTTCCTCCACTCCTCTGGCACTTCTCCAGCTCTCTAGGAGGGCTCAAGGATAGTCAAGTTCAGAATCAGAATAGAGCTGGAAGGGACCTTGGAGGTCTTCTAGTCCAGCCCCCTGCTCAAGCAGGAGATCCTACACCATTTCAGACAAGTGGTTGCCCAGTCTCTTCTTAAAAACCTCCAGTGATGGAGCACCCACAATGTCTGAAGGAAAGCTGTTCCACTGGATAATTGTCCTGCCTGTTAGGAAGTTTCTCCTTAGTTCCAGGTTGCTTCTCTCCTTCGTTAGTTTCTATCCATGGTTTCTTGCCTTCTGGTTTTTTGGAAAATAAATTGACCCCCTCCTCTTTCTGGCAGACTCTCAAATACTCTCAAAGGATTACCGGAAAGCTTACACTCTGCTTTATATTACTAGAACACAGTTGTTGCTGAACTATTTCTAAGCATTTTCGATAAAATTAAAATTCTGCAGATGCTTACCCAGGCTATCTTTGCGGGAGAAAAAGAGAGAAAGAGAGAGGATCAGTTTATCCTGATTTGGTTGACTTACATCAGCAAAATTTTCCAACAGGTGCGGGATGAGATGGACTGCCTTGTGTCCGTGGGTCTCAAGAGCCAGGTGTCGGAACATGACTTCCATTGTCCGGAGAGCTTCTTTAGTAATATTCCTATCTGGGTGAGTAGCACAGTTTATCACAGGAATTAAAAGCAACTCTAAATTCTTATTCTGGAGGAAGTGGGGAAAGAAACAAGAAACAATTAAACATGGTCACTGTAGTTCTCTAGTAGAGATAAATGACAAAGACATGGAAACCCACAGGACATAGAATAATAGGGTTGGAAAGGAACTTGTGCAAGCAGGAGACCCTATGCTATTTTGGACAAATGGCTGTCCGGTCTCTTCTTGAAAACCCCTAGTGATGGAGCATCCACAACTTCTGGAGGCAACTTCCATTCCACTGATGAACAGAATAACAGAGTCGAAAGGGACCTTGGAGGTCTCCTAGTCCAACTCCCTGCTCAAGCAGGAGACCCTATACCATCCCAGACAAATGGCTGTCCAGTTTCTTCTTAAAAACATCCATTGATGAAGCACCCACAACTTCTGAAGGCAAGCCATTCCACACATTAATGGTGCTCACTGTCAGGAAGTTTCTCCTTAGTTCCAGGTTGCTTCTCTCCTTGATGAGTTTCCATCCGTTGCTTCTTGTCCTGCCTTCAGGAGCCTTGGAGAACAGGCTGATCCCCTCTTCTCCACGGCAGCCCCTCAAATAAAACTGGATAATACGTCTTTTAAAGAAATATGTAGCCCCTTTCCCCAATATTTTTGTTACTTGTCCTTGCTGAAGCATGTACCAGACGGGCGTCCTCTTTTGTGGAGGCACCTGCTCTGCCTTTTGGGAGAAGAAGTAGTGTCTGAACCTGTGCCAGCCTTAATACCATGTCCAGAGCCTTTCAGGTGCTGCCGCCAGGGATTATACATATCTGGCACCTACTGCTAATGTGACGGGCAGCTCCTTTCACAACATCCTTCCTGTCTGTGACTATGAAGTCGCTTTCCCCCTCTTTACCTATCACATATGGCCACACCTGTGGGACAGCCACGCGTTCTGCTTCTTGTGTATGCACAAATTTGGTAGAAGAGCCCCAGTGTCGAGCTTGTGGTGGAAACAGCTGCCCGAGAGGTCTATCCGGTCCCCACCTCCCACCACGAAGTCCTGAAGAATGGAGGCAAAAGGCAGGTCAGGCTTGGATAAATCCTCCAAATTCTCAAAACATGCAGAAACTGGGCAGAGTCTGGGCCACCCCAAACCCCCACGTCCCCGCTTTGGCTTCTCTCCCCAGACCAGAAATACTGGTTTACTGATGGGGCTTCATGGTGGGAGGAGAGGACACCACAGACCTCTTGGGCAGCTGTTTCTATCACAAGCTTAAGACAGCAAAAATGTAATTTCTATTAAATAATGGCAATTATCACTAAATATATGAATTCATCTAATTCTTGGTTGGCTTCTTCATTGCCACCTTATCTAGATTCCTTAGTCAGGTTTAATACCAATACATTGAAATAAAATTTAGATGGTCCATATTTTGTGTGAACCACTGTGTTTTACATTTCTTAAACAATTTAACTAAAATGATCATTTTCTACCTCAGAATGAATAACCTTTATTGTCCTGTGGAGCATCTACAGCAGTTAATTGGGGTTGCACATGTGTATAGAAATACTGACATGGATATAAATATGCACTTATTTGTATATCTATATCCCAGATTCTTTTCCTAAAAAGCAAGTTTAGACTAACATCCTCTTTCTCTCTGCTGACATCACAGAGAAATTATTTTATGGAAAACGAAGTTACGTAATTCATCTCATGACCATGAAATATATCACCGTGAAGAAATTCTTCTTAATGAAGGAAAAGTATCAAGCAAATATCTGATTCACAATTCATTTTATTTTTTTATAGTTGTTTGCCCCCCCCAAGTCACTGATTTGACATGTGTTGCTACACAAATTCAGTAAATCAATAATTATTTAATTAAATATTACCATTTTAGTAGTATTCAGCAAATTTATGAAAAATGAGTATATTCAGTTGATCTGATCTCAATTCCGATTGGTAATTCTTTGATGCCACCTTGCTACCCATCAGGAAAGTGACCGAGGAAATAAATCTGGTTTGATAAACCTGAGGTGTCTTTGTTTATGTGTGTAAGACAAGAATGACCTAAATAATGGGGATAATGAAGTAGTTCAGAGGGGCAGAAAGTATTTACAGAAGCTGAACTTTTCAGTGTCCTTCGTGGCATATTTTATTAATTCTTATGATTTTGATTGCTTTTAAACTCTCTCCTTCACACAGCTGCCAAATTCCCAGGCATTCAAAAGATCTCAGGACCCATCAAGAAGAGGCAGGGCGTAATTTACATTTCATGAAATTTCCTGCTCTGTTCTCCATCATTTATAGAAAGTCAAGCAGAATCAAGATCTGAGTTGCAGGGTTCAAAAACAAGATGGGGAGAAGGCGGAAGTCCTGAGAGGAAATAACGATATTAAAGAAGAACTTAAAAGGTGAGAAATATTTGGATAGCAATCCTGACTTTTTTCTTTCAGATTCAAATGGATTTATTGGCGCCCTGAGGCCAGACATAAACAAGATACCTTTTTATATATCTAAATGTGATTAGGAAAAAACAAAATAAAAAAATTAAGGGGGTTCATTTTTCTCTCTTCTTCATACTTTTTGGGAAGACAACAGAAATCTCAAGGCTGCTGTCGGAAAAAGACGAGCTCCAATTGAAGAACAAGGAGCGTTTGGTGAAAAAGGACCAATTGCGGAAAAAGAGTTTGAAGAAAGACAGAGCAGGTAAGAACTTCTAGATAGCAACCCTGAATTTCTCTTCCAGAATTTTATATTTAATTTTGGTACATAAAAGAAAAAAAGAACAAAATATATATTTTAAGATCTGAAGTGTCAGAAGAATAATTTTGGGTTCCAACTCAAGTCAGTGTTGTGCAAGAATAAATAAAAATGACATCCAGACAACTGTGAGGAAAGGAGAATTATTTATGCCCCCAAGAAAGGGGGTTTGCCTACGGGGGCAGCTGCAGAGAAAGGGGGTGCAGAGTGGTTCTTTTGTAGGGGGGCTTGTCCTGGGAGTGCAAGTGTGCGTGTGCTGATTCTAGGGTGACCCTTGATGGCTGTGAATGTGTGTACGTGCCAACCCCAGAGAAGGGGTGGATTAAATAAAGTGATGTGGATTGAGTCTCCTTGTTTGAACTGTGAACGTTATAATTATGCTTACATGTTGTTAATTGAGTTTTGCATGTTTGCTTTGTGTGTGTGTGAAATAAGTATTTAATTAATTTTTATGTTTATGTAAGTTTAACGGATTTTGGAGGCTGCTAATCAATAACTTTGTGGAGACCAGGGTCCGTTGATTCCCTGTACAATATTTCTAACTCAGTTATAAGATTTATGAATTCTCCCCACAGGCCCTTTGTCTTCCTTCGGGGTCTTCACCAAGGACTTTGCCATTTCGCCCACCTCCCCTCTTCTTCCTCTCGTTGCTTCCAGCCCAGCAGCCTCTTCCCAGCTGTGAAGGAGGACGGAGAGGCTCAAGGACTGCTGGGAGGCATCAGGACCCGCAGAATTTCACCCCCCCATCCTCCTCCTCCTTGAAATGATTGTAATGTTTCTCTTTTCAAAGTTTGTCGCATCAATTTCTAATCAATATCACAGATTTTCAAACACCAAGAGTGAGATTGTCCTTGCTGCAAATCATTATTTGTGTATCCATTAGATAAATTATAATAAATTGCACCTCTGTATCTTCTCACAAAATAAAATTTTTAGCTAGCAAATCTTTATGAATAAAGTTGGAAGCTTCATTTTTTTTATTATATTTCTTCTCCTGGAAATGACAAATAAAAGAAAGAATACCTGCAGAGCTTTCTGTAAATATTATTTCCACATTTTTTGCAGCCATTCCCATTCTCCCCACATTGGAAATGAGGCTTAGCAGACAACTTTGTCTCCCAAAAAGTAGAGAAGGGAACTAGGGGATTAGCCATTTTGGACCTAATTCTCACTAACAGAGATGAAATGATAGAAGGTGTAGAAGCCATAGGAACCTTGGGAGGTAGTGATCATGCAATATTGGAATTCAACATTATGGAAGCACAAGCAATAGAACACAGTCAAACTAGAGTCCTGGACTTCAAGAAAGCTAATTTCAATAAACTTAGAGAGGGTTTGGGAAGGATTCCATGGATGAGAATCCTCCAGGGGAAAACAACTCAAGAGGCTTGGGAAATTCTGAAAAGTGAGATAATAAAGGCCCAGTCTAGCACAATACCAACAAAGAGGAAAAATAACAGCTCTCAAAAGAAACCAGCATGGCTGCATAAAGAACTCTCTGATCAATTGAAAGATAAAAAGGACAAGTATAGAAAGTGGAAAGAGGGACACATAACTAAGTCAGATTATCAGCAAATAGCCCGAGCCTGCAAAGACAAAGTGAGGAAAGCTAAGACTCAAAATAAACTAAGGCTTGCAACCAAAGTCAAAAATAACAAAAAAAGCTTCTTTCAACATGTAAAAAACAAGAAAAAAGTGAAGGAAACGATTGGTCCATTAGTGGGTGAAAGTGGCAAGAAGGTGACAAGCAACAGGGAGAAAGCAGAACTATTTAACTTGTTTTTCGCATCTGTCTTTACACAAAGGGAAAAAACAGACCAACCTATCAAAAATAGTGCCATAAAAAACAAAATAGAAATACAAGTTAAGATAGGCAAGAAAATGGTAAGTGAACACTTGTCCAGCCTAGATGAGTTCAAATCACCAGGACCAGATGGATTACATCCCAAGGTTCTCAAGGAATTGGCAGATGTAATCTCAGAACCACTGAACTATATTTTTCAGAGATCCTGGAGCACTGGGGAACTACCAGAGGACTGGAAAAGAGCTGATGTAGTTCCCATCTTCAAAAAAGGGAAAAAAAGGACCCAGGAAATTACAGACCTATCAGCCTGACTTCAATACCTGGGAAGATTCTGGAAAAGATAATCAAACAATGAATCAGCGAACACCTACAGGCAAACAAAGTCATTACTAAAAGTCAACACGGGTTTGTAAAAAACAGATCATGCCAGACAAATCTTATTGCATTCTTTGACCAAGTGACAAAATTAGTGGACCAGAGGAATGCTGTGGATATAATTTACTTGGACTTCAGTAAGGCATTTGACAAAGTAGACCACAACCTACTACTTGAGAAGATAGAAAAATGCGGGTTAGACAGCATCACCACTAGATGGATCCGTAGCTGGCTGACCGGCCGTACTCAGCGTGTGGTCCTCAATGGCATCTACATGGAGCATCTACATGTGGCATCTACATGGAGGGAAGTGTGTAGTGGGGTGCCCCAGGGCTCTGTTCTGGGCCCAGTGCTCTTCAAAATCTTCATCAACGATCTGGATGAGGGGATAGATGGGGAACTCATCAAATTTGCAGACGATACCAAGCTGGCAGGAATAGCCAACACTCCAGAAGACAGGCTTAGGATACAGGAGGATCTGGACAGACTTGAACACTGGGCGTTATCTAACAAAATGAAATTCAATGGTGAAAAAAGTAAGGTTCTACATTTAGGCAAGAAAAACCAAATGTACAGGTATAGTATAGGGGGTACCTTGCTCAATAGTAGTAACTGTGAGAGGGATCTCGGAGTCCTAGTGGACAATCATTTAAATATGAGCCAGCAATGTGCTGCAGGTGCCAAAAAAGCCAACACAGTGCTGGGCTGCATTAACAGAGGGATAGAATCAAGATCACGTGAAGTATTAATACCACTTTACAATGCCTTGGTAAGGCCACACTTGGAATATTGCATCCAGTTTTGGTCACCATGATGTAAAAAAGATGTTGAGACTCTAGAAAGAGTACAGAGAAGAGCAACAAAGATGATTAGGGGACTGGAGGCTAAAACATATAAGGAACGGTTGCTGGAATTGGGTATGTCTAGTTTAACAAAGAGAAGGACGAGGGGGGACATGATAGCAGTGTTCCAATATCTCAGGGGCTGCCACAAAGAAGAGGGAGTCAAGCTATTTTCCAAAGTGCCTGAAGGCAGGACAAAGAGCAATGGGTGGAAGCTAACCAAAGAGAGAAGCAACCTAGAACTAAGGAGAAACTTCCTGACAGTTAGAACAATTAACCAGTGGAACAACCTGCCTCCAGAAGTGGTGAATGCACCAACACTGGAAGTTTTTAAGAAGAAACTGGACAGCCATTTGTCCGAAATGGTATAGGGTTTCCTGCCTGAGCAGGGGGTTCGACTAGATGACCTCCAAGATCCCTTCCAACTTTATTAATATTATTATTATTATTATTATTATTATTATTATTATTATTATTATTATTATTATTATTATTATTATTATTATTATTATTATTACATGTATACTGTATACTGCTATAACAATAGTAAGTATTCACTTATTGTTTTATCCAAGGGGGGAGGGGTGTTATGTCCTGGGCCTGCTGAATGACTCAGCAGGCTCAGGAGGCTGCAGAACGCCCAGGCAGACCATGTGGTTGCCTGGGACCAGACAGGCTGTCTCCAGCCTTGTGAGCATGTGCAAGGTGGGAGACTAGCCTTGCATTGATAGGTTGATGCTGTCCTTGCAAAGGGAGTATAAAAGGGCTAGTGCCATTTTGTTTGCTGTTCTGTTATGTTTGTAATCTCAATAAAGAAGTTGTGTTTTGTTACTCCTGCCTTGCTTCAATGTCTCTGATTCTAAAACAGAACAGGTAGCATCAGCTGCAGGTAAAACACGGAATGAGGGCGATGGAGAATGGAAGGATTCTTACCTGCTTTTGTGACTTTGAAGTTCTGGGATTTGTGCAATGTGGGCTTTGTGTTCTTAAGGAGTGTTTGGCAATTTCTATTTGGCTGATGGCTGATGTCTCCTGTTAGCCTCTATTGTTCTGCTATTGTTAGCTGTAAGTTTTTCTGCAAGGGATTTTGAAGTATTTTTCTCCTGAATGGATTTTGCCTGTAGCATTCCTTTACTTATGAATGGAGCCATTTGGGGAAGCTGCCTAACCGGCAGCCAATACTTACTACATTTTTTTTCTTCCTTAAGTGCGGCTGCACTCGTTAACTTTCCTTTCTAGCCAATAGCTACGTAATTCTTAAAGGGGAATGTGCCTTTTTAAACTAGTTCCCTCAGCAGCTTCACTTTTCTGTCTCTGGAGGCTTTTCCTTGTTTGATGAATATATGGAAGAGGGAAAATATGGGGGGGGGTTCAAATTCTTCCTTCAGAAGGAGGTGGGCATGAGAAAGAGGGAGGCAGGGAAGGAGGGAGGGAGGGAGGGAGGGAAGGAAGTCCCGCCTTAGCACTTGGCCACTAGCAGCCCTGCCATTGACTTCGCTTGTCAAAAGGTTGCAAAAAGGGATCATATCACCCTGGAACACTGTAACCATAATAAATGTGAATCAGTTGCCAAGCATCCAAATATAAATCACATGACCCTGGGCATGCTGCAATGGTCATAAGTGTGAAAAATGGTCATAAGCCATTTCAGTGCAATTGCAACTTTGAACAGGTTTTTTGGGGTTTTTTTGGTCATCAAGTTTTTGACACCTTGCTAGGTGGTATTCGAATATTGCCACAGCCTAAAAGTGGTACAGTTGGTGAAAAGGTTGAAAAGCCCTGGGCTAGAGGGAGATTTTAAGATGAAGGGAAATATAATTATTAGATTTAAATATTGTTGGAAAAAGATAAAAAATAAGGGATTAATTGGCTTAATATTCAGGATTTAGATTTATAAGGGAAATGAAAATTAACTACCGGTATTAGGAAATAGCTTAGAATTATTGTTTAGCCCAGATAATACAGATGATGGATTTGAGACAATAAAAGATACTCCATTAGTAAATGGCGATGTACTAGGATGAGAAATAGAAAATGTTTATGAAATAAAATAAGAATATATTTAAGTAAGTAATATGTGCATTTTAGATGTTATCATCTATGTAGTGAAATAAAGAAAACTTGTGTTACCCGAAACTTAAATACTATGGATGTTAAAGGTTAAATTGGAATATTGTAATTAAAAATTAGGTAAAACTTAAAAACAGGATATGGATATGTATAAGCAAAAAATATATTGATAAATGTTTTAACTGAGCTTGTTATAATTAGAAATTTACTAGCTTAAATATGATATAGCAAATGTTAAGGGAAATAGAGAAGGAATTTTTGATGATGTAACCTGAGATATGTACTAAAGATTTTGCTATTGAACTATTGACTACCCAATCACCTCGCTGCTTTCCAAATACTCAAATGTAAAACTGGAAAAGCAATAAAAAATTGTTATAACAAAACTCACAGAGACCAGAATAAATGGTAGATGTTGACATGCTCACAATTCTCCCTTACCACAAAGAGAAATGCAGTTATTTAAAGAGAAAACGTAACATCTCCAAACTTCTGTATACTTCAACGGGTTTTTAAACCTGGCATTTTGTTTTATGCACACACATTTGTTTTCACCCCTCCAGATATTCTGTCAAAACTTTTATATTCCTGTTGTGAGCTGTTCTCCCACAAAGGTATTTCTTGAAATATAAAAGGACAGAATATTAAAGAAATATTTGCTTTTTTGTTCTGTCAGATACAGAAAAATGCACAAAGTGTCCAGATGATAAATATCCAAATGAGGACCGAGTCCAATATATCCCCAAAGTTATAACCTTCCTGTCTTATGAAGAACATCTGGGCATCACCATGGTCTCTTTTGCGCTACTGTTGTTCATAACCACAGGCCTTGTTTTAATCATCTTCATCAAATATCGAGAAACTCCCATTGTCAAAGCCAACAACCGGGACCTCTCCTACATCCTCCTGGTCTCCCTCCTGCTTTGTTTCTTGTCTCCTTTTCTCTTCATTGGTCAACCAAGGAAACCCACCTGCCTTCTCCGACAAACGGTGTTCAGCATCATCTTCTCAGTTGCCGTTTCTTCTCTCTTGGCCAAAACCATCATGGTGGTACTGGCCTTCCTGGCCACAAAACCAGGAAACCAAGTGAAGAGATGGTTGGGGAAGACCTTGGCCAACTCCATCATCTTTTCTTCTTCTGCTGTCCAAATTATCATCTGCTCCCTCTGGCTGGGAGTTTCTCCCCCATTCCCTGATTCTGACCTCCACTCCCAGCCTGGAGAGATCATTCTGCAATGCAATGAAGGGGCTGTTGTCATGTTCTACGTCACCCTCGGCTACATGGGCTTCCTGGCTGCCATCTGTTTTATGGTGGCTTTCCTGACGAGGAATCTACTTGGAGCCTTCAACGAAGGCAAGCTGATCACCTTCAGCATGCTGGTGTTCTGCAGTGTCTGGGTTACTTTTGTGCCCACCTACCTGAGCACCAAAGGGAAATACATGGTGGCTGTGCAGGTCTTCTCCATCCTGGCCTCCAGTGCTGGTCTGCTGGGCTGCATCTTCATCCCCAAGTGCTACGTTATCCTTCTGAGGCCAGACGTGAACACAAAGGCGCATCTTACAGCCAGAACAAATGTAAAAACATGAGACATAACACATAATTTAAAGAATTATAAAATGTCCTTTTATTTGAAAGAACAAATTGTTTCCATTAGGTAGTATGCAGGAGTCAAAGAAAATCATATCTACATGTTTCGAAATGGGAAATGGTTGAATGCCTGTAATTGTTGTAACTCTCTTTCCTTTCATCTCAATAAATCTTGCTAAAGAGAAGTCTGTGAAAATCATTCAGAGGAATTTGTTGTTCAGCCACTGCTATGAATTTGACACCATTTAAAAAGCAATGTGAGCAACTATTCCTACTGACAGCAGCTAAAGTGTGCGTGAGAGAGGGAAAATGGTAAGATGGATGCTGTAAAAAACAAACTGAAACTATGTTGTATGATAATCTCCATGAGAACATTTCTACTCAATTTCTACTTTATATAAATTAGCCCACTATAAATGAGAGTAAGAAATGCATCTTTTGCTTTCCAAGATTCTGTATTTACTCCTAATGCTATTATTAAAACTGTCTTAATGAGTTCTAGGGAATTTTTGCTTCCTTGATCTTCCCCAGCTGTGTAGGGCTTAATGGTTCCTGAAACCCATTGTCCTAGAATAGGATTTTTCAACCTTGGCAACTCTAATGGGTGGACTTCAACTCCCAGAATTCCTCAGTCAACATGTTCTCTGTGATTCTGGAAGTTCACTGAATTCACTGAATTTTGAACTATGCAATAAATGTGCCATGTGCCTTTTGGCTCTTTGGTTGCCCATCTGGGCCTCCAGGGCAGGGCTGCTGGGCTGCAGGTTCCTCCCCAAATGTTACATGATCGTACTAAGAATAGATCTGAACACAATGGAAAATCTAATAATAAAAATGAAGTAGAAAACCTAAAGCCTCTGGATTTTTTTTAATGAATGTAATTCAATATATTTAATGTGTTTCAAGGAATCTAAAATGTCTTCGGTATTAGGTAGTTTGGGGTGATATGCACAAAACTATCTGCAGAAAAAAGATTTTATTACTCTATTACCCTTTTCTAAATCGTATCAGAGTGTATTGAGGATTTAATGAGAGCAGTGGGGCAAAGAGACAGTGAAATAGGAAAGCCACTATGGATTCAAATATGACATTCAGACATTTGCAGGTTTCCACAAGCTGCAAAATGAGAGAAGCAGTTTCTGCTTTCAGCCTCATCCTTCATAATTGCCAGCGAGCTGCACCTGATTCCATCTGTTTCTGCTCAAAATCTCCCCTGGAGGATTTGCCCAAACAGCAGAGCTGAAACTTTGAGGACAATAATTCTCCCTGTCGGGGGGCATCCCTGACTAATTCAACTAGCTTTTGTATTCAGAGATTGTTGGGCATTTCTCTGGAGAGAAATGAAAGGGAAATAATTCCCATATGGTTCATAATGATAGGGGTAAAGATCGATTTAAATAAGTCAGGAAGAACTGAGATGTTTGGATCTCCGTCCTTGAAATTGGCCCCAGAGGGAATACACGGCACCTGTGGCTGAAGAAAAAGAAATCTGACATTTGTTGCCATCGAGGCTAAAGAGAAAATCCCTGGGGCCAGTTAATGCCCAAACATGTCACAGATCTGAAATAGCTGCCTGCCGAGTTGGAGTCAAATTTTACTTTATTTTGAAAGTTAATGCTCAAGGGCACCATCACAAAAGGAATAGCGTGGCCAGTCTCCACGAACACAATCAAGCTCAATCAAAACTAATCACCAGAACTTTGCATAGTTCAGCACAAACCACACACCCAAAGTGGGAGGGTGTTTCTCTGTCTTTGGAAATGATTTCTTGTTTACAGGCTCTCTTCCAGCTCTACAGAGGAGCCATGGCAGATGTCCCACCTCTCCCCTACAGTTATGGAAGTGCTGGGGATTTCTTCCCCCTCCTTGTCTCTCCAAGAAGTTTTCCAACTGTCACCTTGGAAACAGCCTTGTGAATAGAAATACAGCACAAGGTTAAACTGCTGTCCTCAGTGTAAATAATAACTGGCTTGGCCTAGGTTGGAGGCATTGCTGGTCCCTGCATAATGTCAGACTCTGGCCTTTCTGCTCTCCTGCTCCTTTCCCACTTGAGATGTGTACTGCAAGCTCTGATAAATCAGTCCTGCACAACTTGTTTCAGTCCAGATAGACATTTTACAAATCCTTATTTTAATCCATCTTGACTCAGGCAGCCTCATGGACACCCCCAAAATCCAAGGCCTGAATGGCCCCTTTCTAAATTAGTATTAGAGATCCATCTAATTCAATTAGAAATCCATCTAATACTAATTCAAAATTAGTATTAGAAATCCATCTCAAGTTCTAAGATTCATTCCTCTCTCCTTTCCTCAAAGTCATTAATTAAAATGTTGGTGAGTCCAATATCCAGAGTAGGACATTGTGACCACATTCAACAGTTGATGGTCATTTCCAAAGGAATGGTTGAGGAGTTCTCCTTGAGGGCATTTTCTCAGCCAGCTTGATAACCACTAGTGCATATTGCCCTTCGTCTCACACTTGCTAATAAAGACATTGGGGTTCCTCCATTCAATATTTGTCACCTATAGAGCATCCACCCATCATAAGAAAGCAACCTGATTGGAATATCTCCTGTGACACTTACTTAGCAGTCGTTGTGGGTGGCTGATCTAACACTCAGCTCTGCGCTTCTTGAATAACCTGGCATGGCTCCAGTTCTCCAGGTTCCTCCGAGAGAAAAGATCAGTCAATCGGTTTCCTTCAGAAGAGCTGAGCAAGCATGGAATGGTCTCCCTGTGAAGGTTGTGGGTTCTTCACACCTGGAGATGTCTGGACAGATAATTCTCATACACGGTGTAAGGACCCACTTCAATCCACATTTTAAGAAAGCACAACTCTTGGAAACGGTCTCTTCCAACAGGAACTTTTAGTAAAAGAAACTGATAGCGGGCATGATAGACAGGATCTGAGGGATCCCCTTACAATTCAATGTTTTTAAATGTCCCTAAGCAGCCCCCCACTCCGCAGTTCTTCCGGGTGATTCAAACCGGCAGATTTCTAGGTGTCAACTCCAGGAGAGATAGCATCAGTCCGGTGGCTCCGTTGGCACAATCATTCAACCTCTCCTCACACAGATCCCAAATGCTGCATCTCTCTCCCCCCTCTTTTCTCTCGCCAGCCGGTATGGAAAAGAAGTTCAGAGGGACATAGGATGAAAGGCAAATGGCTACATTGTTATGGTTAACAGATCCGAAGCAAATCAACAAAAGGTTACTTTGTAGTGAATAGAGGAAGTGAAAGTAATAAAGATCCCCCCATGCTTACCCCCTCCTCCTTAGTAGTATGACAGGATCCAGGAGAGAGTAAAAATTGGTTTTATATCAGAGAAGATAGATAGAAATGAAATATAACTGGATTCTGACACACAGTTTGAATAGGTTTCCTGGATAATGCTGAGGGTTGGTCTGGATGACTTTTTGTAGTCCATTCCCAATCTACTTTTAATTTTCTCAAGTAGCCCAGACTATTTATCTACTTAATTATTAACTGATGGATTTATCTATTTATCCACACACACTTTTTTATTTGCAAGTTTAACTTTTTAACAGTTGAACATCCAGTGTATAAGTCAAGAAAATCATCCATTTGTTTGTTTGCTAATATGATTTATATTCTGCCTGAGTCCAGACTGACTTTGGGTGGCTCATAGCAAAATCAGAATACAATATGGAAAGGAAAGGAAAGGAAAGGAAAGGAAAGGAAAGGAAAGGAAAGGAAAGGAAAGGAAAGGAAAGGAAAGGAAGACGGTGAATAATGTAAATATTGCATGATACAATAATTTTTGCTTATAATATAATGTTGGAACAATGGGAAAATTTGGGGACTAAAGGACTGAAATTTATACTGAACTACAATCTAAAAGAGAACTTTTATAAAATGATTAGTTGTTGGTATTTGACACCAGATAAATTGTCAAAAGTGTTTCAATATTTGTTGGAAATATAATTGTAAGGAAGATACAATTTATCGTCTGTGGCAGATCTGTGATAAGGGAAAGAAATAGTTTATTATGTTTTGATTCAGAAGATTCTTTTTTTTTATTAAAAACATTTTTTATTTATAATACAATTAAAACAAAAATGGACATACGTGGCATTCCAGAGTAAATATTCCTAACAGTTTGTTTCTCATGGTACAAAAACTAATACATCATCCTTAACCTCTATATAAGCTTCATTCTTCTATGCAATACAATTATATATACAATTATATGTACAGTTATATATATATTTCAATCCTATCGTTAGCTTAAGATCCGAGCAGTTCTCCTTCATTCATATCAATGGTAAAATTTGTCCCAGATTTTGAAGTATTCCAGTTCTGTCTTGTCCTTCATAACCATTGTAAGCCTGTCCATCTCAGCACATGATAAGATTTTATACAGGATCTCTTCTTCCGTTGGAATTCCGTTATTCCTCCAATTTTGAGCATAAACCAGTCTGGAAGCCGTTAGAATGTGTAGCATCAAATAAAGTACGCCTTTGTCGTACTTCTGCATGGTTATGCCTAATAGGAAAAATTCTGGTTTTGACTCTACCACTTGCTCTAATATTTCTTCCAACCATTGTTTAACCTTGCTCCAAAAATCACGAGCTCACGTGCACTCCCACCACATATGATAGTATGTTCCAATTGTCAGATTACATTTCCAACATTTAGAGGAGACGTTGGAACCCATTTTAGCTAATCTTATGGGTGGGAGATGCCATCTATAGAACATTTTATAGAGGTTTTCTTTGTAAGAGGTGGCCAGAGTAAGCTTCTTGTTTCTTGCCCATAATTCTTGCCAGATGTACAGATCAAAGTTAAGACCAAAATCCTTACTCCATTTTAACATAGTTACTTTTACTTGTTCCTCATACATTGCCAGATCTAACAAATAATGGTATAGTTTTTTAATCATTTTATCCTCCGATCCCAATACTATTTTATCCAATTCTATCGGTTCTAATTTAATGCCTAACTCTTTTTTATCTTTCCAATATCTCGCCTGCAGCTGCAGGTACGCCCACCATTCTAATTCTATCCCTTCATCCTGGAGGGTTTTTCTGGATTTCAATTCCCCTCTTTCATCTAAAATGTTTTTATATGTTATAATCTTATCTAATTGGATAAATTTTGGATGTACATGCATTTCTAACGATGAGATCCAACTCGGTACCTGGGTATAATTTGGTTGCCAGATTTTTGCCCATACATCGATAAGAGCTTGTCTAATATAGTGCCTTCGAAAATATTTGTGTATTTTATATTTATGATCCCATAATATAGCATGCCATCCTATTTGTAGGTCATGGCCTTCCAGACATAATAGTCTCCTATTCTTTAATAATATCCAATCCCTTACCCATACTAGTGCTGTAGCCTGGTAGTATTTCTCCAAGTCAGGAAGGCCAAATCCCCCTCTTTCCTTTGAGTCCTGCAATAATTTTAATTTAATCCTTGCTCTTTTTCCTCGCCAGATAAATTTAAGCATAATTTTATTCAAATTTTGAAAAAAATTCTTGTCTAGCTTTATAGGTATGCATTGAAACAAGAATAAAATTTTCGGCAACACGTTCATTTTAATCACCGCAATTCTGCCCATAAAAGAGAGCTGTAAGTTAGTCCAAATATCGAGGTCTTTTTGGATCTGTTCTATTAACTTATCATAATTATCCCTTTTAAGTGTAGCGCATCTGGCAGTCAATTGTATCCCTAAATATCTAATCTTGTTTGTAATTTGAACACCTATTCTGTCAACCAATTCATTTTCCTGGATTTTGGTCATGTTTTTGACGAGCATTTTAGTTTTTTCTTTATTTATCTTTAAGCCTGCTATTTCCCCATATCTACTCAGTGTTTCCATCAATCTTATCCCTGATTGTAATGGTTCTTCGATTATAAAAACTAAGAGATGATACAGTGGAATACCGAGGTAAACAGCTGATCGTACTTAAACAAGTTCCCAAAAGAGTGAGAGATCTGAGAAGGCCTTATCAACACATAACTTCCAAATTGACAAGGAAAAATATCAACTTCAGATGGCTGACTCCGGAAGGGATTCTGGTGACATGGCAGGAGAAAAAGTTTCGCCTAGACTCAATAGAAAAAGCAGAGGAATTCTACAGGGAAAACTTTGGCAGCAAGGAAGATTTAGTTGAAAGAGGGGCGAGAGAGGAAGGAGAGACACTAGTGCAAACCATTGAAGCCAAAGGTAAATGCGTTGAGTTTCGAGAGGATATTGATGATGGGAAAAATGAAGGGAAACATGAGGAGAGTAAGTCTAAGGAAATTGAAGAGGCTAGACCGATAAGATCGACAGTGGAAAGAGGGAAGGATTTACAAACCCAAGAGTCTAGACCAGCAATAGTAACCAGATCCAAACATAGATAAGGAGGGAAAAAAATGTTTTGAATCTATATCTATTAATGTTAATGGCCTCAATTCTCCAACTAAAAGGAAGAAGTTTCTAAATAGGCTTAATAAGATGAATTTAGATATAATTATGTTACAAGAAGTCCACATAAAAAAACAACATCAATATTTATTAAATTGTCCTAAATTGGGGAATATGTTTGCGGCACTTTCGCAATATACTACCGGAATGGTATATACTACCACTCCGGTAATATATATCAAACAAGAAATTGTGGCTAAGCAAATTTATAAGGATGAAGATGGCAGAATCTTAATAGTGGAAGTAATCTTGAATAAAACCAAAATTCTCCTGGTTGGAATTTATGCCCCGAACGTTTCTATAAGAAACTCCATAACATCATTAGTCAGATGGAATATGACAGCATCTGCATAATGGGTGACTACAACGCAATTGTGGATAAGAACCTAGACTATAAATGTGGAAAGAGCAGAAAAAGAATTAGAGGAACAATACCTGATACATTCTTAAAAATGGCAGATGAGTTCAATATCCAGGATACTTGGAGAGAAAGGAATCTAGGGAAAAAACAGTTTACCTTCTACTCTGGACGTCATCAATCATGGTCCAGAATTGATATGGTGTGGATGTCAGCTGACTTAAATTTAGAAGTAGAGGAGATTGTAATTGATACGAATACCTGGGCTAACCACAATCTGATTAGAATTAGATGGAAGGGGCAAAAAAACATGAGGAGATGGACTCTGAAAAGGGCAATCTTAAACCATAAAGAATTCAAATTAAAATTAGAAGAACAATTGGACCTGTTTTTAAGTTAAATAAGAAGGAAGATACAAATTGCCAAAATTTATGGGACACAGCTAAAGCTTACATGAGAGGCATTGCAATTTCTTATATGGCTAGGCAACATAAAATCAAAACACAACGTCAAAGACAATTAGAAGAAGAACTAAGTAAAGTTGAGGAAAACCTGCAAATGAACCACAAAGATGTGATCTGAAGCAACAGATAAATTTAATTAAACATAAGATGGATATTATTGTGAAGGAAGATTTAGGACAGCAGATAAAACGTACTAAACAAAATTTCTTCGAAAACGCCAATAAACCAGGGAGATGGTTGGCTTATAAAATCAAAAAACATAACAATAAGCAAAGGGTCACCAAACTTTATAATGCCAAGGGTGATATGGTATGCCAGAATGAAGGAAAGAAACTAGTGGCATACAAGTTTTATAAGAATTTATACAAAGACGATGAAAAGAGAAATAACTATGACATAGCACGGTATTTACAATTAGCTGATTTACCAAAGGTGCCAGAAGAATTTAAAACTCTGCTGAATAAACAGATAACACATTTAGAACTCTCGGTCGCAATTAAGAAACAATTGAAGGTTGGCAAGGCCCCTGGTACAGATGGGTTTACTGCAGTTTATTATAAAAAGTTATCGGAAGAAATGTTAGAACCCTTGAGATGTCTGTTTAATGATATTTTAATGGGGGGACAGATACCACCATCTTGGAGGAGTGCATTTATTTCACTTATACCGAAGGAGGATCAAGACACGACCCAGCCTAAAAATTATAGACCAATATCTTTATTGAATACAGATTACAAGATTTTTGCAAAAATATTAGCCAATAGACTAATGCAAGTAATGAAACAGATTATTCATGTGGATCAGTCTGGATTTATAAATGGAAGATATATGAAGAACAACGTTAGACAAATTGTGAATTTGTTGGAGTATTTGGATAAAAATAATCAAATCCCGGCGGCCCTTATCTTCTTGGATGCTGAAAAGGCTTTTGATAAATTGGATTGGCAATTTTTGCTACGGTTGGTGGACAGAATGAATTTTGGGGATAGATTTTCATCAGCGTTAAAGGCTATTTATCAACTACAGTTTGCCCAAGTGATTGTTAATGGGGGTTTGACAGATTCAATCAAAATTGAAAAAGGTACAAGACAAGGCTGTCCATTATCCCCGTTATTGTTTATTTTGACTTTGGAAATTTTATTAATCAAGATTCGTGAGTCCTCACTTATAAAAGGAATAATGTTGGGCAACAATGACTATAAGCTTAGAGCATTTGCTGATGATTTGGTTTTCACTTTGTCGGAACCAACTGATTCGGCAAGAAATCTGATACAGACATTGATGCATTATGGGAAGGTGTCTGGATTTAAAGTAAATAATAATAAGACCAAAATATTAGCTAAAAATATGTTTTTGAAAGATAGAGAAATTTTAAGTAACGTAACTGGTTTTGAAATAGTAAAAAAAGTGAAATATTTGGGTGTTGATATTACTGCTTCTAATGCTAAATTGTATACAAATAATTATGATAAGCTATGGAAAAAAGTTCAAAAGGATCTGATGGACTGGAAGAAATTACAGCTGTCACTATTGGGAAGAATTGCAGTGATAAAAATGAACGTTCTCCCCAAGTTTCTTTTCCTGTTTCAGATGATACCTATTTTAAAAAAGGATTCAAATTTGGAAGAATGGCAAAGAGGTATCAACAGGTTTATATGGCAGGGGAAAAAACCTAGGGTAAAATTTAAAATTTTGCAAGACGCACGGGAAAGAGGGGGACTTAAAGCCCCTAATTTAAAATTATATTATGAA
>BFFQ01009349.1:42451-91377 GCA_003402635.1 Protobothrops flavoviridis
CACCCAGGGGTTCCATTTTTTTAACCATTCCATCCCTAGGATCATCGGGCATTCCATGCCTGGGGTCACTACAAACGTTATGTCTTCCTCATGTTTGCCCAGGGAGAGGTGTATTGGTAAAGTGGCTAGGGTAGCTGGCACCCCCCCTGCTATGGACCCATCTAACTGGTCAAATGAGATTGGTTGTTCCAGTCTCCTTGACAGAATGCCCAGGTTCCCCACTAGTGTTGGGCTAATGAGGCAGCGGGTGCAGCCAGAGTCTATTAAGGCTTTCACCTTCACAACTTCGGGCATGGGGGGAATTAATATAGTCACTGTCTTGAGGATGGGTGCGATGCGTCCACTTACCAGGGGTTCGCCCTCCGAGCTGTCGTCTGAGGCATCCACCGGCACTGCAATGTAGGCTGGAGTTCTTTCCCCCTGATGAGGAGAGTTGGAGATTCCACAGTCTCCATCATTCTGATGGCAGGTTCTTTTGGCTTAGCTGGAGACTTTCCAGATTTGCTGGCCGGTGATCTGTCTGGGTTGTGCTGGGGGGTTTTGAGTGGCATTCTACAGCCCGATGCCCCTCTCTCCCGCACTTGAAACACCCCATTTGCTTCTTGGCCATAGCCGATGATTTCACTGGTTCACGTGTCAACTCAGGCGGTGAGCGGCTCCATTGTTTTCCTTGGCGGTGCCTCTTCAGTATGTCGATTTCTGCTTCCTCTGCCAAGACGTACCATTCCTCAAGTTGGTGTGGGTCCCCTCAGGGCAGGCAAGCATCATATAGGTCATAATTTAGCCCGTCTTTGAAGTGGCTAAGGAGGATGTCTTCCAGCCAGTTCAGTTTGCTGGCAATGGCCCGGAATTCTTGCATATATTCGGTTACTGGGCGTTTGCCTTGCCTCATCATTTTTATCCTTTTGCGGGCTTTGCGATCAGCCAGGGGGTCCTCAAATCGCCTTCTCAGAGAGGACATGAAATGGTTGAACTCGTTGAGCTCTGGGGCATTGGAGTCATGCAAGTTCACCACCCAATCTGCGGCCGGCCCGTCCAGGGCCGATTGCACGATTCGGATACGGGCTTTGTCACTGGGGATGTGCCGCCCGTATTCCTCCATGTAGCTGAGGACTTGGGTTAGGAAAAACCCCAAGCGTGTTGGCTCCCCCTTGAATCTCACGTCCAGCGGCAGGAGTCTTTGAATGGACCGGTGCCTTCGTTGTCAGTAGTAGTGTCTTCCATCCAGATCGCCGTCTGCGGGTCGGCGGGGAGTGGGGACTACTGGATCAATAGATGTCCCCGGGGCTGCAGGTTCCCCTTCCCCCTCGGTGTCTCTTTCTTTGCGGCTCCAGGAGCTGGGGCGGCCGTAGGGCTCAGAATTCTCCTCTCCCAGGGAGCTGAGGGTTCTCTTCATCAGGTCAATAGCTTTCTCTAGGATCCAGCCCGAGTACAGTGCCCAGCTCCCTTCCTCCTCCCTTGCGTGCAGGGATTTCTCCATCTCCTGCTTCCATTCGGGTTGGTTGCCCCCTCCCCCGTCTCAGGGTCACCTTTCTTGATTTCTTTTCCCACTCGCCTTTCTTTCCAACGCCCATTGACCACCGAGGTTTGTGGTCCCGTGTCTCCACCACCTCTTCTCCTGAGGAATCTGACCTCTCAGATCCCAACATCTGGCAGGGTTTCAGTCGGGGCAGCGGCTCCCTTTCCGGGGAGTTTTCTCCCTTCCCTACTCCGTTGTCTGACATGGAAATTTTTGCAAAGTCCCCCGGCAAAGTTCTCCCTTCCAGGTGGACTAATTCTGCAAGTCCTGTCTAATGTCAGGACTCACCCCACTTTGCACCTTAAGAAGACAGAATTCTTGGAATATTTCTTCCAACAGGCATCTTTATTAAGAAAAAATGGCTGCAGGTATTCTAGACAGGACTTGGGGCCAAAGGCCTACGGTTCAAGGTTTTAAGGGGTCCCCAACAGCCCCCCCATCCCACCATCTTTCCAGCGACAATCCCAGGCGTTACATTTCCACCTCCTTTTTCCTCACTGCCGGTGGAAGGGAGACTTCAGAGGGGAGTAGATGAAAGCTGATAGCCCCATTGTTATGATTAGTCCTTTTGGTGGTATCCACATTCAGTCCCTTTGAAGTTGTACCGAAGGAAGTGAGGGCCATAAAACCCCTTTGTTCACCCCCCTTCCCCTTCATCGTATGACAGAATCCAGAGAGGGCAGAAATGGGATTTTCCATAGTCGATAACTAGAGATGAAATATAATTGGATTCTGACAGCCCCAAAGTTCTCTGTGTTAGAACATAAATCAAATCAAATAACTTTATTACGGTCGTAGACCAGCAATAGCCATTACTTTTTACAATATATTAAATAACAACAACAACAACAACAACAACAACAACAACAACAATAACAATAATAATAATAATAATAATAATAATAATAATAATAATAATAATAATAATAATAATAATAATAATAATAATAATAATAATAACATTAATAGTAAATAATAACATCCCTGTTAAGAAAATACATGTTCTCAAAATGTTAGGGTCACTCCCTATTTTACGTGAGTGGATAGCCTATTAGTCTGTGAGTAAATATAATGTTCCAAACATTATTAGAGATATCTCCAAAAAATTGGCACAAGTTGACAGCTATAAATCTGTAACCAATTTTTTTCTTGTGGACATTGCCGCAACACAGTATTTTGCCACTGCATGCGTGCTAGAAGGGTTTGAGTCCTGGAGGAGAAAGCCTACATAAAAATTGTCTGCCCTCCCTGGCAATCTCTCTAATAAGGGGAGAATATATGCTGTTCTATGAACTCGGTATAACTCGCAGTACAATAAAACATGTGAGGTGTCTTCGACTTCTCCTTTACCACATATACATACCCGTTCTGCTATTGGTGTTCTCTTATACCTGCCCTGGAGGAGTGCTGAGGGAAGAATGTTAAATCTGGCTCTGAAGAAAGCTATTCTTTGTTTAGGGAAGGTCAGATCATTCAGATATCTTGCCGATCTTTGTTAGAACATACAATATTGCAACTAAAGCCCTCTTGGATTCTACAACTGAGAAATTATATTAGGAACTGTGACCTTCCCATCTCTCTCATATAACTAGAGAACGAGCCAAAAAATAATCAAGGTGGGATAGAAATTAAAAAAAAAATCAAAAGATTGTTTCACCAAGAATCTGGAATATTGAATGTCAACTGCATAAGAAAGAGAGAGATCAGAATCCTGCACTGCACATTAGACAAACTACCTGTTTGTCTAACACAAGGGATACTTGTGTTAAAGCAATATGTTGATTCTGCAGTTAGAGTTAAACATTTACATATAATACAGCGCTTAATTGGAACAAATCAATTCACTTCACCTCTGCATATGTGGGTCTGATTGCAATAAATTGTAGGGACGATACAGAAATATGATTCATGTTTTTTATTCTTATTCTTTTTTATTTCATTTTTGCTTGTATTTAATATCCTGTTTCTTGATATGGCATAATGGCTAATCAACAATTATCTATTTTATTTGTTCATCAAAACCAAGTTGAATTATTTAAAAGCTAATATTTTGGAGTTTATCTGACCCCCAATATAACACAGCTTTCTTCATTGCTTTTTCAGATCAGTTATCACAGTGCTTCAGAGGCTCTGAGTGATAAAAGGAAATTGCCCTTTTTCCACCAGATGCTCCCCAAAGAAGAATTCCACTACCCAGCAATTGTCCAACTGCTCCTCCATTTCAGGTGGACCTTGATTGGCCTCTTTGCTTCCGACACAGAGAAGGGAGAGAATTTCATGAGGACTTTCTCTCCTATGCTTGTCAGAAATGGAATTTGTGTGGTTATATCACAACTGTTCTCCATAACTGGATATAGAGCAGCTCTCAGGGATGCCCTCACTAAGTGGAGACAAGTCAATGTCTTTGTTCACTTCATAGAACATAATTTACCTGGGGACAGAATTCTTCCTTTCCATTTTGCACTTATGCATTTGACAGGACCCATTGAAGGGAAAGTCTGGATCAGTACAGTTTTGGGAAAATATGAATTGAACAAGAGCAGAGTTTACAAATACATCCATAGTATTTGGAATTTTACTTTTCTGGTAAAAACAAGGCCAATGGATGATGACTTTGAACCCTATTTCTTTATGAAACCCCCATTTGAAGATCATTATTTACACTGCTCTCTTTCCAAGCAAGTCTTTTCTGTCAAAGGCCGGAGAAGATGCACCCAAAAAGCCCCACTGGAGACCCAGGAGAAATGGAACAGGATCCGGATCGAAAATTCTTACCGTCCGTACTCCGTCATGAAGACTCTGGCCCAGGCCTTGAACACTGCCTATTCCTCCAGATAGAGGAGAAGAAAGGAGGGCAAAGAGACATTGGGGGCTCCAAGGCTGCAGCCATGGCAGGTATGGGGGTCCCGATGTGGATCCATTAATCTCAGTTCCTTTGGAGAGGGAATCCAGAGGAGAAGGAGGGGAACTGTCTCAACCTTCTTTTGCTGCAAAAGATCAACAGGTTTGGCCAATCTAATTACTTGAGACACAATTTTCTAAACCACAGGCACCATAATAGATAAATTTTGGTTTTAAACACTATATAAGGAACCACTTCATGGCTAGAAATAGAGCTAAAAATCCGACTCTTGGGTACGTCCATGTTATATCGAAATAATTGCGATCACCAAGAGGAGATAAAATATTTATAAGCAATTAAAAAGTTTAAAAACAATTTAAAAGCAATAAAACATTGTTAAAATTATCGGCAACCAAGCTTTCGTCGGGCCCTCCCGACATCATCAGGGTTGCTGAGGCGGTTTTTGGGAGGGTTTATATGCAGTTTTCAAATGCCTGCATCCGGCTGCGCGATCGCATGACCGGGCCCCGGTATATGCGCTCCTGCACGGTACCTGTTTTCCTTTTACCCGCGTGTAAACGTTTTGCCTTCTTTCCCTGCTTGCTATTACTTCAATCCACATCTTAAGAAAGCAGAACTCTTGGAAACGATATCTTCCAACAGGAACTTTTATTAAGAGAAATTGATAGCAGGCATGATAGACAGGATCTGAGGGATTCCCTCACATATTTAAATTGTTTTAAAGTGTCCCTAAGCAACCCCCACCCCGCAGTTCTTCTGGGTGATTCAGACCGGCAGATTTCTAGGTGTTAAATCCAGGAAAGATAACATCAATCCTGCGCCGTTGTACACGATCATTCAACAGCTTCTCACACCTTATTTTGATGACGGATAAATAAACCAGATCCCGGGGCTGTATCTTTTCAACCTCCCCCTTCCCTAGCTGCCAGGAAAGGAGAAGTTCAGAGGGGCATAGGATAAGAGGCAAATGGTTCCATTGTAATGGTTAGCAGAGGCGAATAAACAAAAGGTTACTTTGTAGTGAATAGAGAAAGTGAAAGTAGTAAGCCCCCCCCTGCATATCCCCCCTCCCCCTTGGGAGTATGGCAGGACCCAGGAAAGGGTAAGAATTGGTTTTAGATCAGAGGAGATAGATAGAAAGGAAATATAACGGGATCCTGACACACTGCTAATTTTAAAAGGATGTATGCATTTTTAAATATACTGATGTCTTCATGGGTTTGTGATTAGCATAGTAGAATTTTATATTTGTAACTTTGAAGGACACCCTGAGACCACCTAGCTCAACCCTCCTCTCTGCAGGAATCCCACTTAAAGCTTCTCCCAGTGATGGCTGCTCAGTCTTTGCGTCATCAGTGAAGGGGAGGCTGAGCTCCTCTGCTTTAAGGGCTCAGCTCTGAAACGGCTCCTCCTCTCCGGAGCTTCTTCCTCTCCTTCAGCCGGAATCTCCTCTCTTGTGGCTGGGCTCCTTTCCCCATGTCCCTCCCTCTGGAACAGCCTGGAAGAGACCTGGAGCTCCTTCTCTGCAGCTTCCCTCAGGTGCTGGAAGAGGCTGCACAAGGCAGTGTTGGGTTTACGGCCCCAACGGAGCTCAAAATGTCTGTTGCTAAGCAAGACAGTTGTTAAGTCAGTTTTGCCCCATTTTACGACCTTTCTTGCCCTTTCTTGTGAAGGGAATCATTGGAGTTGTTAAGCAAATAACACGGTTGTTAAGTGAATCCGGCTTCCCTGTTGATTTTGCTCGTCAGAAGCCCCAAAAGGAGATCACGTGACCCTCAAACACTGTAACCATCATAGGTACATGCCAGGAATTCTGATTTTGATCACATGACCCTGGGATGCTGCAATGAGCGTCTGAAAAACTGTCATAAATCACTTTTTTCAGTGCCCTGGTAACTTTGCACGGTCACTAAATGAACATTCTCATAATCAACCTGATGTTTTCTAGGCGTTTATGAATAATCTCTTTTTTTCTATTATTATTTAAACTTTTTTATTTTTCCCAACTCTCCCCCATACATATACCACGATATTTATCACGTGTTAACATACATTCTTTTTACATTCTTATATATCAGATACTTTTAATAAAATGAAATACATACATGTAACATTTGGTTTTGCTCGCCCATTTCCCCTTTCACTGTATCCACACTCCTTCTTCTCTACCTTCCTTCTCCCTTTCTTCTCTTTCTTCCCTACTTCCCTCTTCTTCCTCTCCTCTCCTCTTTACTTCACCACTCCCCTCCCCTTTCTCCCCACTTCTCCTCTTCTCCTCCAACCTTCCTACTTCCTTTCCCCCCTCCTTTACTCTCTCCTCTCTCTCCTCTACTTTCTTCCCTCTCATCCCTCTTCAGGTACAATTCAGGGGTAATGTCCAAGCAGCTCCTCTCTCTAAATTTCCCTATCTATATTATATATTATAAGATTGATTTTCTATTACGTTAATACTTCTATTTATCTAACCTTCTCGGTATATACTTTTATAAATATTAACACGACCTCCGGATATTCAATACTGTGTCGCCTGGGTCTCTCTCCTTATCTGCTCCTTTTTCTTCCATCTAAATTGGCGTTAACTATCTTTTAACCGTATTCTCTTTTCAGCCAATCATAAAAAGTTCCCCAGAGTTCATAGTACTCTGACTCTGTCTTATCTTTAATTGTCATTGTTAGTCTATTCATTTCTGCACATTCCAGTATTTTCCCAATGACCTCTCCCTCTGGGGGGGCTTTCAGTGCTTTCCAATTTTGTGCAAACACAATCCTGGCTGCTGTAATTATATGGATAATCAAATATATTTAATATTTATTTGCTACATATATGTAGAGATGTGGGTCTATACATATGTTGTTCATAGTATGTTCAGGTGTGCGTCATGTATGTGTTTCACTTTAAGAGCGGGCAACTAAATTTCATTTTTGACGTGTGCCGTTGTGCCCACAGTAAAAAAATGACAATAAAGGTTATCTTATCTTATTTCATCTCATCTCATCTCATCTCATCTCATCTCATCTCATCTCATCTTATCTTATCTTTATTATATTTCCCTGGTAGAATGCCCAGCAGGAATATTTCTGGTCTTAGTTCTATACGTTGTTGTATCATCTTTTCTATCCATGTTCTAATTATATTCCAATATGTTTTAGCTTCTACACACGTCCACCACATATGGTAGAAGGAACCTGGTGTCTGATGACATTTCCAACATTTCATAGACCTGTCCTTAAACATTTTAGCTAATCTTTCTGGAGACATGTGCCATCTGTAAAACATTTTGTACATATTTTCTTTATACGCAGTTGCCATTGCGTTTATAGTTTATAGTTTCTTTCCCATAGTTGCTGCCATCTATCTAATTCAATCGTATATCCAAAATTCCTTGTCCATTTTATTATTGTCTCTTTCACTTGTTCTTCCTCTAACTCCATATGTAGTAGATAACTGTACACTTTTTTAATCCATTTTTCTTCCGTTCCTGTATTTCATCTAATTCTGTTGTCCCCAAATTAACACCATCTATTTTAACATCTTTTTCATATCTAGATTGTATTTGCAGGAACACTCCTTGTTCCTCTAATTGTTGTTTTTCAACTCCCCCGTATCTGTTAGTAAGTCTTTATATCTTATAATGTTTCCCATGTTAAGCATATTGGGGTGTATTAGCGCCTCCATAGTTGAGATCCAATTTGGAATCTTCAAATAATGCTTTCTCTTTATTTTCTCCCAGACCACGAATAAAGAATTCCTTATATGGTGTCTCTGGAAATAGCTATGTATTCTGTTTTTCCCATACCATATGAAAGCATGCCATCCCAACTGCAAGTCATGTCCCTCTAATGTCAATAATTTCGTATTCCTCAATAAGATCCATTCTCTCATCCATGATAATGCTGCAACCTGATAGTACAATTCCCAAACCCACCTCTCAGTCTTGTATCTTGTAACATTTTAGATTAATCCTTGCCTTTTTCCCCTGCCAAATATACTTCAAGATAATTTTATTAAGCCCCTCAAAATATTTCTTATCTAATCTTATTGGTATTGTTGAAAACAAAAACAATAATCGTGGTAATATATTCATTTTGATTATCGCAATCCTTCCCATTAATGATAGTTGTACATTTTTTCCATTTATCCAAATCTACTTCAATTTGTCTTTTCAATTTGTGATAATTATTCTCTTTAACTGTTGTGCATCTTGCTGTCAGGTGGATCCATAAATATTTTACTTTCTTTACAATCTGTATATCTAATTTTCCCATCAGTTTTTTTTTTGTTTTTCAGTAATATTTTTCACTAATGTTTTGATTTTATCTTTATTAATCTTCAACCCCGCTACCTCACCATATTTTTCTATTTGTTCTATTAATACAGGTCCTGTCTCTAATGGTTCCTCCAAGAAAAATACTAAATCGTCTGCGAATACTTGCAGCTTATATTCTTCCTCTTAATTTTCATTTCTTTTATGTCATTATTCTGTCTTATACGTCTATTTAATACTTCTAATGTCAAGACAAACAATAGTGGAGATAGGGGACATCCCTGTCTTGTTCCCTTCATAATATTAATCTTCTCAGCCATATCTCCATTTATCATTACTTTGGCTGATTGCTTATTATAAATTGTTTTGATTACATTTATAAATTTCTCCCCAAAATCCATAGTCTGTGGTTGGCTTATCATGAATTGCCAGTTCACATTGTCAAATGCCTTCTGTCCATCCAGGAACATCAATGCCATCTGTTTCTCGGAGTGTGTTTCATAGTATTCTAATGGGTTCAATACAATTCACATATTGTCTCTAACCTGTCTTTTGGGTAAAAAACCATTTTGATCCGATTGTATAAATTCATTTAAAAACTTTTTAAGTCTTTCCGCCATTATTGATGCAAATATTTTATAGTCCACATTCAGTAGGGAAATCGGCCTGTAGTTCTTTATTTTCTGCGTTTCCGTTTCTTCCTTTGGTATCAGGGTAATAAGTGCTTCGGACCACGAATCTGGTATCTTAGCTTCAAAAAGAAGTTGATTATAAAGTTCCAACATTACATTGCCTAGTGCTTCCTGCAATGTCTTGTATAGCTCCGCTGGTAATCCATCCAGTCCTGGTGTTTTACCATTTTTTTGTCTGTTGATTGCTTCTATTAATTCCATCATTGTTATTTCCCCTTCTAATAATTTTTTAAATTTCTCCGGTATTTTAAGAATCTCTGTTTCTCCCAAGAATTGTTTTATCCTGTCATCTGAAACTGTTTGTTGCTTATATAAGTTCTGATAATATTCCCAAATTATTTTTTTCTTTTCTTCATTCCGATGTTGTAAAATCCCCTCAGCATCTTCCAATTGTTTAATCCATCTCTTCTCTTTCTCCTTTTTAATTTTGTATGTCAACCATCTCCCTGGTTTGTTTGCATGCTCAAAAACGGTTTGCTTAGCTGCCTTTATTTTCATTGCCACTTCTTCATTTTCTATTAAGTTCATTTTATGTTTGTTCAGCTCCATTAAATTTTTAATTTGTTTTGTTTTGTGTATCTTTCTGTAATTCTTTCTCAAGTGTCTTATATTCTTCCTCCAGTTTTCCCTTATTTTGTCTTTTCTGTTTGTTCTTTTTCCCCAAATAAGTCATAGCAAGTCCTCTCGTGTACGCTTTCGCCGTGTCCCAAACATTTTGAAGTGAAGTGTCTCCTTTTTTGTTTTCCTTAAAAAAGAAAAGTATTTCTTTTTTCATATATTGCTGAAAATCTTTTTCATTCAATGCAGTTTGGTTTAATTCCATCTTGTTCTCTTTTTTGTCCTTTCCATATGATTGTAACTGGGTTGTGATCCGCCCATGTGCTTGTTTCTATGGCTATATTTTGTATATTTGTAAATAAATCTGTTGACATCCATATCATGTCAATTCTCGACCAGGACAGGTGTCTGTTAGAATAGAACGTATATTGCTTCTTTTCCAGATATTTTTCTCTCCAAGCATCAAATATATTTAATTCTTCCACCATATTATAAAAGGATTTAGGGAGTGTTCTTCTTAGAGTCTTATTTTTTGTTGTTGTAGTATTGTAATCCAGCTCAGGCTTTACAATAGCATTAAAATCTCCAATCATACATATGCTTTCATATTCCAGTTCTATTATTTTCTTATGTAATTTTAAATAAAAATTCTCTTGGTTTTCATTTAGCCCGTAGATCGTTACCAATAATGATTTTTTTTACAATTCATAATTACTTCCACCATTAAGATTCATCCTTCTTTGTCTGAATATATCAATTTAGTTTGTATTACTTTCTGAATATATAATGCCACACCTCTTTTACTCTGATCCACAAGTGAGGAATATAATTCTCCCAATTTTGGATATTCTAATAGATTTTTATGTTGTTTCCTAATATGAACTTCTTGTAAACAAATTATGTCCATTTTTAGTTTCCCCAGTTTATTTAGTGTTCTTTTCCTTTTTATGGTCAAGTTTAATCCATTTATATTTATCGAGATTGATTTTATCTCTTCTGCCATGATTATTTATTTAAAGTTTTAGCTGATCTCGCCATTCTCATCTCTCTTTGCTCTTTTGCCTCTTTTGCCCTTGCTCCTTCTCCCAACGCCCTTTCATCCTGTTCTTTGCTATGCTCACCCCGTTGCTCCTCTGTCTGATCTCCTTGGTGTCTAATTCCTCTTTCCCCTCTCAGTCTTTCTTCTTCTTGCTGTCCAAAGTGGTGGTCATAAAAAAAGCTCTGCTTTCTCTAATGTGTCTAGTCTATGTCTCTGTTCTTGCCAGTTGACCATTACTCTTTCTGGTATAATCTCTTTTTTCCTATGATTAATCTTTTTGCCACCTGCTCTAGAATGTTCCCTATAACATAGCAATTGCATGAATTATATTTTGTTAATATATATATTGCCAATATATCATTGAGAAATTTTGCTGAACTTTTTATTTATTTATCAAGATAGCAGTAACACCTATTTTTCCAAATAAGCATATTTTGATGTTAGACAACTGTCGAAGAAAGATTAAAATGTGTTAAGGCTAAATGGGGTTTAAGAAAAAGGGTTTCAGATTTTAAAATTCCTGGATGTTCCCCTTGTAGTTCAATCCTTTCCTGCAGAAGAATGAGTTTTGGAATATTTCTGATACGAAACTGTACTTGGATCAAAATGGAGATGTAGTAGCAGATCTGGGAATCCTGAGCTGGTTGATTCTCCCCAAGGAGGATCCCATCGAGCAGCAAATGGGGAGTTTGGAAAAAAAGAGACTTACTATCGACAAAGATGCTCTTTCACAGCTAAAGTTGCTCAACAAGGTTGGAGAAATTTTGGTGTCTTCTCTCTTTTTTCTAAACATTTAGGATCCACTTCATGTGGGCTAAGGCTAGTTACCAGGGTCAATGACCTTCACTGAGAATTGAACATGGGGAGCAGAAACCTTACAGTGTTCTTTCTATAGACCAATTGGGAGGCTTCAGTACTATTGACCAAGGTGTTCTTCAGATGCTGTAATATTGAAGACTGTTTTTAGCTGACTCAGCCATGTCCAACCTGGGATGAGAAACCCTCAAGTGCTGGAAGTTGTGTTGTTAATAGGCTCAGGTTTGCTTATCCTCAAACAGCAAAGTGGGGGGGGGGGAATTCTGTTGAACAGTCCCTGAATTGAGATTTGGACTGAATGTGATGAAATTGAATCATGACAGAATGGAGCTCCTGGTGGTCCCATTGGGAGAGAAGCTTCATCTTGTCCCGCTTAGGGAGAGGCCATTGGGAAATGGCTCTGTGAATGGGCAGGTCCATGGTCTGTGACATTTTAAGGAGTCCAGACCTGGTCAAAGTTAGCCATATCTGTCTTTCACCCAACTGGGGGGAGCAATTGGTCTTCTGCCCCAGGAAGAAAGTCAAAGACTTTCACTTCACATAAAATGACAGTGACCAGTGAGAGTATCCCTTGACCCAGAAACCTGAAACACCTAAACACAACTTTCATTCAAAGAAAAGATCTTCCTGATATCAGGAGAGAGATTTTGACAGGAAAGGCTACTTAGACTTGGCCTTTGGCTATTAAAAGGGCTCTTCATCTGAAAATCCCTGGAATGGCATTGTTTATCCTGAGTCTTAGCTTCCTTCAGTCCCTCTGGGCAAAAAAGAGTCTCCCAATTTAACTAATATTAAATGTGGGTCTGTCTTTCCATGCCAGTTGAAGTCTCCTAATTGCAGCTCCTTGATACAAAGGACCTTTTCTTGGATAACTGGAGGGGTCTTAGAAATATCTCCTTCTGACACAGGACTCACACTCAGGTCCCATCTGTTGCAGCCAAAGATTTGCAACTTTCTTTTTCAGGGACACGTTCTCATTTTCTCACCTCACTCTCACTAGAGTTCTAGAATCTATGCAGAAAACTTTAGTCTTAATAAAGGATAATATTTGTAGCTCAGGGTTGACATGAGGGGTCCTTTGTGCTCTCTGAGCTTGCTTGTTTTCTTGCAGATGTTTCATTACCCAAACTAGGGAACATCATCAGTGCTAGAGGCCCAGTATGGATAATGTTCCCCAGTTTGGGTAATGAAACATCTGTAAGCAAACAAGCAAGCTCAGAGAGCTCCGAGGCGCCCTCACCTTTAATCTTATTTCAGCAGCATGGCAGCCATATGAATTGAACAAATAAAAATACAAATCAACAAAGAACATATGCTTTAAAGTTGACAGCTACAATTTATGGGGAATTTTTCCTTTATATCTTAACTGGGAGACTGTTTTGAACTAGTGTCAAAAGGGAGCAGCTTTGCAAGGCTTTACGTTGTCCAGAAGAAATCTTTCCAGATCCTACTGGTCAGAAATTTCCTTCTTAATCACATTTTATTCTACTTAAATAAATCTAATAAAATAACAATTTAATAAATCTTTGACAACAAATTTATTCAAAAATTTAATGAGTAGATCATCATAGCAATGGATATATGAAAAGTAGAGGGATGCCTTTTAATACGACCATTAGGAGGAACCGATTGTCACTTAATGCTTTTCTCAATTCCCTCCCTCCAGACTTTATTAAGTAGAAAAGGACTTTATTGCAATGTGTTATGCCAGAAGCAAAAGGGAGGAACTAAGGAAAGAATCTGCCAGGGTCCCATCTCCTACACCTGTTTGGAAGGTGTCAGAGATTTCATATTCACCTATGTGAAGCCCAGAATCTACTTGTCTAATGTCCATTTCTCCTCTCCTTTTCCATGGATGGTGAGTCCTAACCTATTTTCTTTGGCATTCCTATTTTTTCTGCTTAGTCTCTGCCTCAGTCCAAATGTGTGGAAAATTGTCATCCTGGATTTCTCAAGCGGGTGCGAAAAGGAGAGCCAGTTTGCTGCTATGACTGCATTCCTTGTCCGGAGGGGACCATCTCCACTCGGAAAGGTGGGTGACACCAGAAGAAAGACCAGGCTTTATGGAACTGGATTTATCCACAGCATATTGATGAAAGTGCAAATTAAAACATGCATTGAAGCTCAACTCTTTTTTGTTTATTCAAAATGAACTAGAAATACTCCAATTTCAGATACTGTAGCTACATAGATATTAGAAAATTATATTATCAGTTTTTTTGTGTGTGGAATGGTCAAGCAACACATCGTGGAAAATGTTCCTACAACAATTATCTCCCCAAAAAAGTATTTCTTGAAATGTAAAAAAACAGAATATTAAAGAAATACTGGTTTTTGACTTTCTCAGATACAGATAAATGCACCAAATGTCCGGATGATAAATATCCAAATATGGACAGAGTCCGATGTATCCCCAAAGTTATAACCTTCCTGTCCTATGAAGAACATCTGGGCATCATCATGGTCTCTTTTGCCCTACTCTTTTTCCTAACCACAGGCCTCGTTTTAATCATCTTCATTAAATACCGAGAAACTCCCCTTGTCAAAGCCAACAACCGAGACCTCTCCTACATCCTCCTGGTCTCCCTCCTGCTTTGCTTCTTGTCTCCTTTTCTCTTCATTGGTCAACCAAGGAAAGCCACCTGTCTTCTCCGACAAATGGTCTTCAGCATCATCTTCTCAGTTGCTGTTTCTTCTCTCTTGGCCAAAACCATCATGGTGGTGCTGGCTTTCCTGGCCACAAAACCAGGAAACCGAGCAAAGAGATGGTTGGGGAAGAGCTTGGCCAACTCCATAATCCTTTCTTGTTCTAAAGTCCAAATTATCATCTGCTCCCTCTGGCTGGGAGTTTCTCCCCCATTCCCTAACTCTGACCTCCACTTCCAGCCTGGAGAGATCATCCTGCAATGCAACGAAGGGGCTGTTGTCATGTTCTTCGTCACCCTCGGGTACATGGGCTTCCTGGCTGCCATCTGCTTCACCGTAGCTTTCCTGGCCAGGAATCTGCCTGGGGCCTTCAACGAAGCCAAGCTGATCACCTTCAGCATGCTGGTGTTCTGCAGTGTCTGGGTGACTTTTGTGCCCACCTACCTGAGCACCAAAGGGAAATACATGGTGGCTGTGCAGGTCTTCTCCATCCTGGCCTCCAGTGCTGGTCTGCTGGGCTGCATCTTCATCCCCAAGTGTCACATTATTCTTCTGAGGCCAGACCTGAACACAAAGGAGCATCTTACAGCCAGAATAAATATAAAAACATGAGGTATAACATGTGATGTTGGAAGAATTCTAAAACTTCCTTTTACTTGAAAGGAGATATTCTTTCCATTTAGATAGTATATAAGAGTCAAAGAAAATCATATCTATGTGTTTCAAAATGGGAAAATGTTGAATGACTGGAATTCTTGTAGCTCCCTTCTCTTTCATCTCAGTAAATCTTGCTATAGAGAACTCCGTGAAAGATATTCAGAGGAATTTGCTACTGAATGTGACACCTTATAAAAATAATGTGGCACTTTTTCCTACTGACAGCAGCTAAAAGTGTCTGTGAGAGAAAGAGTAGGAAAAGAGGTCAGGAGGAAGCTGTGGGAACCAAGCACCAACCGGGTTGCTTGATCTTCTCCAGGAGATGCCAGAATGATGTGAAATGCCATGTTTGACCAACTTTCAGCTGGGGAGGGAAATCTTCATCCCTCTTATAGAGTTCTTTCTTTTTTCCCTTTTTTTTAAAATTAAATGTTTTATAAAGATTACAGTATAAACTCCCATACCCACCCCAAAACCCCACCCTCACCCTCCCCCACTTCCCAGAGCTGAACACAGGGTTACAAATATAATAATCAAAATCTATCTAACATTAACCAACTATTAAAATAACCAAGTCCATAATACGCTTTAACTCCCCTTTAACACAAATTTAAACAAATTAAAGTTACACAATAATAAACATATTCATAACCTAAATATTAAACAATACCATACTAATATTAAAAATAATAATAATAATATCATATAATTAAAACTAACACAAATTCCATTAAAATAAACTATTAATAATAACAATACTCTAGAGTTTACTCATAACCCAAATGAAAATTTTTACTCCCATATTTATTCTGAATATAATCTATCCATCTTCTCCAGACCGAGATGTATCTTTCTTGTGATTGATCCTTCAAATAAGCGGAAATTTTAGCCATTTCTGCTAAATTTGACACTTTAAGCGTCCATTCTTCTATAGTGGGCAAAGAGTCCTTCTTCCAAAATTGGGCTACCAATAATCTTGCAGTTTATAGAGTTAATATAATCTTGCAGATTATAGAGTTCTTTCTTGATTTCCTGATAAAACCTCCTTTGCAGAAAGTGTTGAGCAGAACAGCTGCCTGGGATTTCAGTTTGGGATTGTTTTTATTTTGGTGTGTACCTAAAAGAAATTTTGTGTTTTTTCTTTCCTTTTCATCAACCAGAGAAATAAAACAGCAGTTTTCAGGCCCTTTAATTTCCCACTCTACAATTTGTAGGTAAAGCATTTCTCTGCTCCTCTTCCAAGCTTGGCTTGTCTGTGAAAGGCTGGACAAGATGAGACTTTCCCCAGGAGGAAACTGAAGGGATCCTGTCTGAAGGCAATGAGTAGTCTGGACTGAAGCAGGAGCATTCAATGCTGTGTATTCATCCAGTCCAAGAAGGAGGTGCATAAGGGTGGGAAAATCTAGGTTTATGGAAAGAGGCACCCATGGAAGCTATTCTGTTTTCTAACCACACAGATTGCTGATGAATCGGTAATCAATCTGAGGTTTCAGAATAGCTTCTAATTGCTGATCAAATCCCTTTGCAAATTCCATTTTAAGCAGGTAAAAAAAGCTTTGATGGATCAGACCAAGGTCAATCTAAGATTCTCAGTGACCACACAGAGATGCCTCTAGTTTGCCCACAAGCAGAAGGCAGGCACTTATGGTTTTGCCCAACATGGTACGAGTGTTTCCGCACAATTTCACTTTCCTCCATGACACCACACTGGACACTCAGCCATTTCACTATCTAGGAATCCCTAATTCTGGTATCCCACATTAATCTGAGAATTTTCTTCCCACGTTTCACACCCCCAGTTAAAAAGGACTAAGGTGGAACTGGAACTCAAGAGCCTCCTGGTGATTGGCCCAAAGTCACTCAGGAAGTTTTAATGCCTGAGGATTAGAACTCAGAGCCAGCTGGCTTTCATGCGTAAGGCAGGACTAGAACTCAATCCCCTGATGATTGGTTCCAAGTCACTTGGCTCCAACCCCTTTATTTTGAAGGTGGGATTAAAATTCCAGTGATGGGCCTAAGTCCCTCAGCTGGCTTTGATTCCCCAATGCTCCCCAGGCACTCTTGCCCTCCCAACACAAAAGGCTCCCCCTCCCTTCACCCAAATAGACAGCTGTTACTCAGGCCCTGTCCCCCTCGGCAGGTGGGCCACCTGAGCCCCCTTTTCTGTCCTGCCGCCTCCTTGAAGCCGGCCGGGAGCCTCACCGGGAGCCAGTGGGAGCGCAGCAGGCTGAGAGGAGCAGGGCGGCTGGAGGGGCTCCCAGCCAGGCTGTGGGGATGGAGGGCGGGGGCTCCCTTCGGCTCTTCCCCACAGGCCGCACCAGGGCTCCTCCGTCTCAAGAGGTTGCAGCGCCCCCGGCCAGGAGAGCAGCTGGAGGAGCCGCGGAAGGCAAGCATGGCACCCGGGTCTGAGGGTGAGAGGAGCCCAGAGGGGGGGCAGGGGAGCTCCCTCCTTTCCCCGGACAAAAGTAGGGCACTCCGCATTTAGCCCCCGCCCTTCTCCATCTCCCAGCACCTCCTTTGGCTTTGCTCGGCCCGGCGGTCCCCAACTTGCCCGGCAGGAGAGCCCCCCACTAGTCTTGCCAGAGCGCCACCTGGCCTTTCCCACAGGGGGCGCCCTTCCTCCCAGGAGCCCCAGGGGTCTGCCCACCTGAGGCTCCTGCCTCCACCCCCTCCGCAGCCGCTGCTGCCCCACCAGAGGACCCCGCAACCCCAGAGACGCTTCAGCTCCAGCCCACCCTTATGCCCTCAGCCAAGCCCTCTGCGGACCCCCCGTGGTGGCCATTCCAGCAGCTCCGTCATCCTGGGAGAGGCTCGCTCTGCTCCGTCTGACTCTCAGACTGGCCCTCCCGAGGGGTCCCTCACTCTTCCACTGGGGAAGGACCAGATCTGGCTGGGACCGACTGACACTCCTGGAGATTTTGGGTGGGTGGTTGAGTTAGGCTGGCTGGTGGGCTTTCACTCTGCTCCCGAATGGAAGAGCTGCATAAGGGAAGGTCACAAATGTGCTCCAGACACTTTGTTGCAGCTGATCAGGGAGGAAAACTGCATGTAAAGAAAAAACAAGAGAGAGAGAGAGAGACAGACAGACAGACAGACAGACAGACAGACAGACAGACCGTCATGTGTCTGAATAATGAAACACTTCAAAGAAGTGTTTAACTTGGAGGGCAAAGATTCACTTCCCTTCCTTTTCCCAGGCTTTCCTTATTCTCCTCCCCCCTTTCGCTGTCACCTGAATTAACTCTAAAAATACCAGACAGAGGGTATAGGTTGCTTTCACTGATTGTATTCAGGGCCCTATAATCCACGCATAAGCGTAAAGAGCCGTCCTTCTTCTCTCTAAAGAGGACCGGGGCAGCCACTTTAGGCTTGGCTGGCTCAATGAACCCCCTTTCTAGGTTTTTCTTTATGAATCTTTCCATTTCCTCCTTCTCCTTTGGGCTCATGGAGTATAATCTGGGCTTCGGGAGTTTTGCCCCAGGCTTGAATTCAATGGCACAGTCTGTGGGTCGGTGGGGGGGAGCTCATCCGCCCTCTCCTCACTGAAAACTTCAGCAAGGTCTCTGTATTCCTCTGATATTTCTGGTAGTCCCTTTTCCTCTCCCATGGATGCTTTTTCTGTTCTTGATTCTGGTAGCCCCCCTTGGGATTTTAAGTCCATAGGGTCCCCCTTCAAGAATTTGATTTCTGCCGTCCTCCAATCCACCCAGGGGTTCCATTTTTGTAACCATTCCATCCCTAGGATCATTGGGCATTCCATGCCTGGGGTCACCACAAACGTTATGTCCTCCTCATGTTTGCCCAGGGAGAGGTGTATTGGTAAAGTGGCTAGGGTAGCTGGCACCCCCCCTGCTATGGACCCATCTAACTGGCCAAATGAGATTGGTTGTTCCAGTCTCCTCGACGGAATGCCCAGATTCCCCACTAGCGTCGGGCTAATGAGGCAGTGGGTGCAGCCAGAGTCTATTAATGCTCTCACCCTCACGGCTTCGGCCATGGGGGGAATGAATATAGTCACTGTCTTGAGGATGGGTGAGATGCGTCCACTTACCAGGGGTTCGCCCTCCGAGCTGTCATCTGAGGTGTCCACCAGCCCTGCGGTGTAGGCTGGGGTTCTTTCCCCCTGCTGAGCAGAGGTGGGGGATTCCACAGCTTCCATCATTCTCATGGCAGGTTCTTTTGGCTTAGCTGGAGACTTTCCGGAGTTACTGGCCGGTGATCTGTCTGGGTTGTGTTGGGTGGCTCTTGAGCGGCATTCTACAGCTCGATGCCCTTCTTTCCCGCACTTGAAACACCCTGTTTGCTTCTTGGCCGTAGCCAATGGTTTCACTGGTTCGCGTGTCAACTCAGGCGGTGAGCAGCTCCATTGTTTTCCTCGGCGGTGCCTCTTCAATATGTCGATCTCTGCTTCCTCTGCCAAGACATACCATTCCTCAAGTTGGTGTGGGTCCCCTCGGTGCAGGCAAATCGTCTTCTCAGAGAGGACATAAAACGGTTGAAGTCGTTGAGCTCTGGGGCATTAGAGTCATGCAAGTTCACCACCCAATCTGCGGCCGGCCCATCCAGGGCAGATTGCACGATCCGGATACAGGCTTTGTCGCTGGGGATGTCCTGCCCGTATTCCTCCATGTAGCTGAGGACTTGGGTTAGGAAAAATCCAAAGCATGTTGGCTCCCCTTTGAATTTCACCTCCAGTGGTGGACATCTTTGAATGGATCGGTGCCTTCGTTCTCGGTGGTAGTCTCTTCCATTCAGATTGCCATTGTGGTTCGGCAGGGGGTGGGGAGTACTGGATCAGCAGATGTCCCCGGGGCTGCAGGTTCCACTTCCCCTTCAGTGTCTCTCCCTTTGCGACTCCAGGAGCTGGGGTGGGCGTAGGGCTCAGGATTCTCCTCTCCTAGGGAGCTGAGAGTTCTTTTCTTTTCTTTTTTTTTATTTTATTTTATTTTATTATTTAAACCGACAAACAAAACAAAACAAAACATAATACACATATATACACAATATATATTTTAACATCAACGTCGTAACAGTAATCTTCTATTATTTACATTTTCCCCCTTATTCTTCTTTAGAGTATTTATCCTTATTGCCCCATTATTTCTTATTTGCATTTTTCTTCCTTCATACATTATTATATACACATTTTCCACGTTTAACCTTTCCACATTTATTCTCTCTTATTTCTACTCTCTAGCCAGTCATACCACTTGCTCCATATTAAATAATATTCTGTGTCTTCTTTTTCTTTTATCTCTTTTGTTAATTTGTCCATCTCAGCACAGTCCAGGATTTTATCACTTCTTCCTCTGATGGTATATTCTCATTTTTCCAGAACTGTGCGTATGCTATTCTTGCTGCCGTTGTTATATGTAGAATTAAATACCGTATTTCTTTACTATATTTCCTGTTTAAAATACCCAGCAAAAAGATCTCTGGTTTCCAGTCTACCGGTTGATCTATTATTTCTTCAATCCATCTTTTAATTTTAGTCCAGTATTTTTTTGCAACTGGAGAGTTCTTTTCATTAGGTCGATCGCTTTCTCTAGGATCCAGCCTGAGTACGGTGCCCAGCTCCCTTCCTCTTCACATGTGTGCAGGGATTTCTCCATCTCCTGCTTCCATTCTGGTTGTTTGGCCCCCCGTCTCAGGGTCACCTTTCTTGATTTCTTTCCCCACTCGCCTTTCTTTCCAACGTCCATTGACCACTGAGGTTTGTGGTCCCGTATCTCCACCACCTCTTCTCCTGAGGACTCTGACCTCTCAGATCCCAACATCTGGCAGGGTTTCAGCCGGGGCAGCGGCTCCCTTTCCGGGGAGTTTTCTCCCTTCCTTGCTCTACCGTCTGACATGGTAATTTTTGCAAAGTCCCCCGGCAAGGGTCTTCCTTCCAGGTGGGCTAATTTTGCAAGTCCTGTCTAATGTAAGGACCCACCCCACTTTGCATCTTAAGAAGACAGAACTCTTGGAATATTTCTTCCAACAGGCATCTTTATTAAGAGAAAGCTGGTTGCAGGCATTCTAGACAGGACTTGGGGTCCAAGCTCTCCCATTCAAGGTTTTAAGGGATCCCCCAGTAGCCCCACCCCATCACCCCCTTCTTCCAGCGACAGTCCCAGGCATTACATTCCCACCCCCTTTTCCTCACTGCCGGGAGGAGAAACGTCAGAAAGGATTACATGAAAGGTAATGGCTCCATTGTTATTGTTAGTCCTTTTGGTGGTATCCACATCCAGTCCCTTTGAAGTATACTGAAAGAAGTGAGGGCCATAAAGCCCCTTTGCTCACCCCCTTCCCTTCATCGTATGACAGAATCCAGAGAAGGCAGAAATGGGGTTTTCCATAGTTGATAACTAGAGATGAAATATAATTGGATTCTGACATTTAGGACCCATTTCATGTGGACTAAGGCTATTTACCAGGGTCAATGACCTTCACTAAGAATTGAACATGGGGAGTAGAAACCTTACAGTTTTCTTTGTATAGACCACTTGGGAGGCTTCTATACTATTGACCAAGGTGTTCTTCATCTGCTGTAATATTGAAGACTGTTTTTAGCTGATTCAGCCATGTCCAACTTGGGATGAGAAATCCTCAAGTGCTGGAGGATTTGTTGTTAATAGCCTCAAATTTGCTTGTTTCTTGTCTTCAAATAGCAAAGCAGGAGGGAATTCTGTTGAACAGTCCCTGAATTGAGGTTTGGACTGAATGTGATGAAATTGAATCATGACTGGATGGAGCTCCTGGTGGTCCCATTGGAAGAGAAGCTTCATCTTGTCCTGCTTAGGGAGAGATCATTGGGAAATGGCTCTCTGAACAGGCAGGTCCATGGTCTGTGACATTTTAAAGGAGTCCAGACCTGGTCAAAGTTAACCATATCTGTCTTTCACCCAATTGGGGGGAGTAACTGGGTTTCTGCCTCCAGGAAGGTCCAAGGAGGTCCAAGACTTTCACTTCACATAAAATGACAGTGACCAGTGACAGTATCCCTTGACCCAGAAACCCGAAAGACCTAAACACAACTTTCCTTCAAAGAAAAGATCTTTCTGATATCAGGAGGGAGATTTTGACAGGAAAGGCTACTTAGATTTGGCCTTCCACTATTAAGAGAGCTCTTCATCTGAAAATCCATTGAATGGCATTGTTTATCCTGAGTCTTAGCTACCTTCAGTCTCTCTGGGTAAAAAGGAGTCTCCCAATTTAACTAATATTAAATGTGGGTCTGTCTTTCCACGACAGTTGGAGTCTCCTAATTGCAGTTCTTCAACACAAAGGACCTTTTCTTGGATAACTTGAGGGGCCTTAGAAATATCTCCTTCTGACACAGGACTCACACTCAGGTCCCATCTGTTGCAGACAAGGATTTGCGACTTAATCTTTTTCAGGAACACGTTCTCATTTTCTCACCTCACTCTCACTAGAGGTCTAGAATCTATGCAGAACACTTTAGTCTTAATAAAGGAGAATATTTGTAGCTCAGGGTTGACATGAGGGGTCCTTGGTGCTCTCTGAGCTTGCTTGTTTTCTTGCAGATGTTTCATTATCCAAACTAGGTAACATTATCAGTGCTGGATGACCAGTACGGATGATGTTCCTAGTTTGGGTAATGTTGTGGCTCCGTCCGGTGGGTCCCTCTCATCAGAGGAGGAAGGCTCTGAACATGAAGGAGAGGAGATGGCCAGGCCTCCCTCTCCAGGCCCTTCCCCTCTGGTGCGGCCTTCGGTGCCTTCCGACGGAGAGGAGTTTGGCCAGGAGCCCGGTGTTTCTGGGATTGGCCAGGAGCCCGGTGCTTCTGGGATTGGCCAGGAGCCCGGTGCTTCTGGGATTGGCCAGGAGCCAGGTGCTTCTGGGATCAGCCAGGAGCCAGGTGTATCGGACTCCGAAGAGGATACGTCTTGGCTGGATCCACGCCAGCGTCGGAAGGACAGGCGTGCGCAGCAGCGGAAACGCCGTGCCAGATAGTTCAGCTGAGTCACTGGGCCACACCCCACTGGCTATATAAGCAAGGGGTGTGGCGTGTGAAACTTTTGTGACGGACAATTTTTGCTGGATATTCTGTTGCAAGCACTCTGGCAAGTTATCTTGGATTTATCTCTGTTTGCTGTGCATTATCAGTAAAGGCTTGGCAGGCAGCTACGAAATTGCTGCCAAGAATTCATTTGTCTTTGGCTGTGCCGAGCAGTTTTTCAGGCCTCGGCTGACTGGTTGGGAGGTGTGGGTCGGACGGGGGACAGAACAGGTAATGAAACATCTGTAAGCAAACAAGCAAGCTCAGAGAGCACCAAGGAGCCTTCACCCTACTTAAATACTAATAAAATAACAATTTAATACATCTTTAACAACAAATTTATTCAAAAATTTAATGAGTAGATCATCATAGCAATGGATATATGAAAAATAGAGGGATGCCTTTTAATACAACCATTAGGAGGAACCGATTGTTTGTCACTTAATGCTTAAATCTTTTCTGAATTTGCTCCCTCCAGACTTTATTAAGTAGAAAAGGACTTTATTGCAATGTGTTATGCCAGAAGCAAAAGGGAGGAACTAAGGAAAGAATCTGCCAGGGTCCCATCTCCTACACCTGTTTGGAAGGAGTCAGAGATTTCATATTCACCTAAGTGAAGCCCAGAATCTACTTGTCTAATCTCCATTTCTCCTCTCCTTTTCCATGGATGGTGAGTCCTAACCTATTTTCTTTGGCATTCCTATTTTTTCTGTTTAGTCTCTGCCTCAGTCCAAATGTGTGGGAAATTGTCATCCTAAATTTGTCAAAAGGGCTCAAGAAGGAGAGCCAGTTTGCTGCTACGACTGCGTTCCTTGTCCGGAGGGGACCATCTCCACTCGGGAAGGTGGGTGATACCAGAAGAAAGACCAGGCTTTATGGAACTGGATTTAACCACAGCATTTTGATGAAAGTGCAAATTAAAACACGCATTGAAGCTCAACTCTTTTTTGTTTATTCAAAATGAACTAGAAATCCTCCAATTTCAGATACTGTAGCTACATAGGTATTAGAAAATTATATTATCAGTTTTTTTTCTTGTGGAATAGTTAAGCAACACATCTTGAAAAATGTTCCTGGAACATTTCTAAAAAAAAAAAAGGTTTTCTTGAAATGTAAAAAAAAAGAATATTAAAGAATTACTGGTTTTTGACTTTCTCAGATACAGAAAAGTGCACCAAGTGTCCAGATGATAAATATCCAAATATGGACAGAGTCCGATGTATCCTCAAAGTTATAACCTTCCTCTCTTATCAAGAACATCTGGGCATCATCCTGGTCTCTTTTGCTCTACTCTTGTTCCTAACCACAGGCCTTGTCTTAATCATTTTCATTCAATATTTAGAAACTCCCCTTGTCAAAGCCAACAACCGGGACCTCTCCTACATCCTCCTGGTCTCCCTCCTGCTTTGCTTCTTGTCTCCTTTTCTCTTCATTGGTCAACCAAGGAAAGCCACCTGCGTTCTCAGACAGATGGTTTTCAGCATCATCTTCTCAGTTTCTGTTTCTTCTCTCTTGGCCAAAACCATCACGGTGGTGCTGGCCTTCCTGGCCACAAAACCAGGAAACCACGTGAAGAGATGGTTGGGGAAGAGCTTGGCCAACTTCCTCATCCTGTCTTCTTCTGCTGTCCAAATTATCATCTGCTCCCTCTGGCTGGGAGTTTCTCCCCCATTCCCTGACTCTGATCTCCACTCCCAGCCTGGAAAGATCATCCTGCAATGCAATGAAGGGGCTGTTGTCATGTTCTACATCACCCTTAGCTACATGGGCTTCCTGGCTGCCATCTGCTTCACAGTGGCTTTCCTGGCCAGGAATCTGCCTGGGGCCTTCAACGAAGCCAAGCTGATCACCTTCAGCATGCTGGTCTTCTGCAGTGTCTGTGTGACTTTTGTGCCCACCTACCTGAGTACCAAAGGGAAATACATGGTGGCTGTGCAGGTCTTCTCCATCCTGGCCTCCAGTGCTGGTCTGCTGGGCTGCATCTTCCTCCCCAAGTGCTACATTATCCTTCTGAGGCCAGACCTGAACACAAAGGAGCATCTTACAACTAGAATAAATGTAAAAACATGAGGTATAACATGTGATGTTGGAAGAATTCTAAAACTTCCTTTTACTTGAAAGGAGATATTCTTTCCATTTAGATAGTATGCAAGAGTCAAAGAAAATCTTATCTATGTGTTTCAAAATGGGAAAATGTTGAACGACTGGAATTCTTGTAGCTCCCTTCCCTTTAAGCTCAATAAATCTTGCTAAAGAGAACTCTGTGAAAGTCATTCAGGAGAATTTGCTACGGAATGTGACACCTTATAAAAAATAATGTGGCACTTTTTCCTACTGACTTTTTCCTACTGACAGCAGCTAAAAGTGTCTATATGAGAGAGAGCAAGTAGGAAAAAAGGTCAGGAGGAAGCTGTGAGAACCAAGCACCAACCGGGTTGCTTGATCTTCTCCAGGAGATGCCGGAATGATGTGAAATGCCATGTTTGAGCGGCTTTCAGCTGGGAAGGGAAATCTTCATCCTTCTTATATAGTTCTTTCTTGATTTCCTGATAAAACCTCCTGTGCAGAAAGTGTTCAGCAGAACAGCTGTCTGGGATTTCAGCTTGGGATTGTTTTTATTTTGGTGTGTACCTAAAAGAAATCTCCTCTGTATTTTTTTTCCTTTTCATCAACCAGAGAAATAAAATAGCAGCTTTCAGGCCCTTTAATTTTCCACTCTACAATTTGTAGGTAAAGCATTTCTCTGCTCCTCTTCCAAGCTTGGCTTGTCTGGACAAGATGTCCAGGGAAAGAGGACCATAAGACTTTTCCCAGGAGGAGACTGAAGGGATCCTGTCTGAAGGCAGCCGCATCATTGACTGAGTAGTCTGGACTTAAGCAGGAGCGTTCAATGCTCTGTGTCAGGATCCAGCTATATTTCCTTTCTATCTATCTCCTCTGATCTAAAAAACCAATTCTTACCCTCTCCTGAATCCTGCCTATTCCTAAGGGGGAGGGGGGAGTATGCATGAGGGTTTTATTACTTTCACTTCCTCTATTCACTACAAAGTAACCTTTTGTTTATTCACCTCGGGTCTGCTAACCATCACAATGTAACCATTAGCCTTTTATCCTATGTCCCTTTGAACTTCTCCTCCTTACCGACCAGCTAGGAAGGGGGTGTGAAAGGATGCAGCCTCCGGAATCTGGTTTATTTATCTGTCATCAAAATAAGGTGTGAGGAGCTGGTACAATGGAGCCAGATTGTCCATGTACAATGGAGCCAGATTGATGTTATCTTTCCTGGATTTAACACTTAGAAATCTGCTGGTCTAAAATCACCCGGAAGAACTGCGGGGTGGGAGCTGCTTAGGGACAATTTAAAACATCGATTTGTAAGAAAATCCCTCAGATCCTGTCTATCCTGCCTGCTATCAATTTCTCTTAATAAAGGTTCCTGTTGGAAGAAACCGTTTCCAAGAGTTCTGCTTTCTTAAGATGTGGATTGAAGTGGTTCCTTACATTAGACAGGATCTGCAGTAATAGTCAACCTGGAAGGAAAAACCTTGTTGGAGGACTTTGCAAAAAATACAATGTCAGACGACGAGGCAAGGAAGGGAGAAACCCCCACGGAGAGGGAGCCTTCCCCTTCACCGAAAACCTGCCAGCTGTCAGGATCTGAAATGTCATACTCCTCAGGAGAAGAGGTGGTGGAGATGCGTAACCACAAGACTTGGTGGTCAATGGGTGTTGGAAAGAAAGGCGAGTGGGAAAAGAGATCAAGAAAGGTGACCCTGAGATGGGAGGCCCACCAACCAAAATGGAAGCAGGAGATGGAGAAATCCCTGCACCTTAACGAAGAGGAAGGAAGTTGGGCACAGGACTTGAACTGGATCCTAGAGAAAGCTATCGACCTGATGAAAAGAACCCTCAGCTCTCTAGGGGAGGAGAATTCTGAGCCCTGCGGCCGCACCAGCACCTGGAGCTGCAGCTGGAGAGACACTGAGGGGGAATTGGAACCTGTAGTCCCGGGGACGTCTGCTGATCCAGTAGCGACCACTTCAACAACCCCCACTTCCCGCCGACCCGCAGATGGCGATCAGGATGGAAGACAATACCTCTGATGGCGAAGGCACCGATCCATTCAAAGACTCCTGCCGCTGGACACGAAATTCAAGGGGGAGCTGACATGTTTGGGGTTTTTCCTAACCCAAGTCCTCAGCTACATGGAGGAATATGGGCGTCACATCCCTAGTGACAAAGACCATATCTGTATCATGCAATCCACTCTGGACGGACTGGCTGCAGATTGGGTGGTGAATTTGCACGATTCCGATGCCTCAGAGCTCAACAATTTCAACTGTTTCATGTTCTCTCTGAGAAGGTGATTTGAGGATCCCCTGGCTGATCGCAAAGCCCATGAAAGAATCAAAACGGTGAGGCAAGGCAGACGCCCGGTAGGCGAATATACGAAAGAATTCCAGACCATTGCCAGCAAGCTGAACTGGTTGGAAGACATCCTCCTTAGCCATTTTAAAGATGGCCTAAATTACGACCTATATGATGCTTGCCTGCCCCGGGAGGACCCACACCAACTCGATGAATGGTACGTCCTGGCAGAGGAAGCAGAGAGTGACCTACTGAAGAGGCACCGCCGAGGAAAACCATGGGGCCGCTCGCCTCCTGAACCGACGCGTGAACCAACGAAGCCACCAGCTATGCAGGAGAGAGGGGCATCGGGCTGTAGAATGCCACTCGAAAGCCACCCAGCAAATCCCAGACAGATCACCAGCCAGGAAATCCAGGAAGTCCCCAGCCAAGCCAAAAGAACCCACCATGAAAGTGATAGAGGCTGTAGAATCCCCAACCTCTGCCCAATGTGGGGAAGGAACTCCAGCCTATACCGCAGGGTTGGTGGATGCCTCAGACAACAGCTCAGAGGGCGAACCCCTGGTAATTGGACCCATCACACCCATCCTCAAGACAGTGACTATATTAACTCCCCCCATGCCCGAAGCTGTCCAAGTGAAAGCTTTAATAGACTCTAGCTGCACCCGCTGCCTCATTAGCCCGACGCTAGTGGGGAATCTGGGCATTCCAGTGAGGAGGCTAGAACAACCAATCTCATTTGGCCAGTTAGATGGGTCCATAGCAGGGGGGGCGCCAGCTACCCTAGCCCCTTTACCAGTCAACCTATTCCTGGGAAACCATGAGGAAGATATAACGTTTGTAGTGACCCCAGGCATGGAATGCCCGATGATCCTAGGGATGGAATGGTTAAAGAAATGGAACCCCTGGGTAAATTGGAGGACAGCAGAAATCAATTTCCCAAAAGGTTCTACAGACTTAGAACCCCAAGATCTGCCAAAATCTGGCTGAAGTTTTCAGTGAGGAGAGGGCGGATGAGCTCCCCCCCCCACCGACCCATGGACTGTGCCATAGAATTCAAGCCCGGGGCAAAACTCCCAAAGCCCAGACTATACTCCATGAGCCCAAAGGAGAAGGAAGAAATGGAAAAATTCATAAAGAAAAACCTAGAAAGGGGGTTCATCGAACCTGCCAAGTCTAAAGTGGCTGCTCCGGTCCTCTTTAGAGAGGAGAAGGACGGTGACATGGTTCCGAAAGAAATAACTTTTCAAAGAACTTTGAGGCTTAATTACCTTAAAGAATCCTTTAATGGGTTACATAATCCGGCACGAACGAAGGAAAGCCAAAGACTGAAACACCCCCCCCATCCTAGCTCTCGCGACAAACACAACTCCCTCCCTCCTTTCACAGTCATCAATCATATGCTCCAATTAAACAGAGGTGTGAATCTTCTTCTCGTCTCATCTCTGTTATTACAATGCTGCTGCTTTGACCTTGGCTGTGCTATGCTAAGATAATGTAGTTATTCACAGGCATTCCTCCCCCCTTATCTGGCCCGCAGTGCCTGCTTTTGCTTTTGAAGCAATATGTAGGCTAAATAAGATATGTTTGCTTCTTCACATATGTCAAGCAATAACATCCAATGTTAGCAGACTTGACATCCGGCCCCCCTTAGATGAAGGACAGATCCTGTAAAGTGAACAAAAGCATGGGTTAAGAGTCATCTTTCGGTTTGGTGGGATTTTTTATATGAAATCTGTTGATCAATTGGTCAGCTTTCACTTCACTGGATTGCACCCAGGTGGCTTCAGATAACGGGTACCCCTTCCATTGCACTAGGTACTGCAATTTCCCCCTGAAAATTCTAGAATCAAGAATGCGCTTTACTTCGTAGTGGGTTTGTCCCGCAACTACGAGGGGCCCAGGTGCCTTCTTTGGAGGAGGTCTTAACGTGGAGCCCTGATATGGTTTCAACAAGCTACAATGGAACACTGGGTGAATTTTCCCTAAGAGTTTAGGGAGCTTTAGCTCTACTGTGACAGGGTTGATGATTCTTACTATGGGGAAAGGCCCCAAGAATTTTGGCCCCAACTTCTTGCATGGTAACTTGAGGCGTAGATATTTGGTTGACAAATAAACCTTTTCCCCAACTTGGAATGTTCTTTGAGGAGCTCTCTTCCTATCAGCCTGTTTTTTATAGGTTTCAAAAGTCTTTTTTAAAGCAGTTTTTGTATTTCTCCAAACTTCTTCCCACCCCCTCACCCATTGGTCAAGTGTCAGGGAAGCGGAGAGTGGTTGAGGATATTCAGGTATTGGGTTGAACTCTTTTCCTGTGACCACTCTGAAAGGCGTGTAACCAGTGCTGCTGTGCACGGAGTTATTGTATGCTACTTCTGCGAATGGGAGAAGATCAGTCCAGTTCATTTGTTGGTAGGAAACATAGCATCTAAGATATTGTTCCACCATTTTATTAGCGGCTTCTGCGGCCCCATTAGTGGCTGGGTGAAAAGCAGATGATAAGCCTTGGGATGATCCAATTAATGTAAGGAATGTTCTCCAAAACTTCGCTGTGAACTGCACCCCCCTGTCCGAAATTATCCGCTTAGGGGCGCCGTGCAGTCGGTAGATATGCTTTAGGAACAATTTGGCCAGTCGTTGGGCGGATGGGAGTCCTTTGCAGGCGATGAAATGAGCCTGCTTTGAAAATAGGTCTATTACAGTCCAGATGACAGTGTGCCCACTACTTTCAGGTAGGTCTACTATAAAGTCCATAGCTATCTCTTCCCATGGTTGAGAAGGGTTTGCCACAGGTTGTAGTAGTCCAGGGGTTTTCCCTGGGATTCTTTTCATTGTGGCACATGTAGCGCAACTTTTTACATAGTTTTCCACATCCTTTTTCAATCCCGGCCACCAAAATTGTCGACGGGTGAGGTGTAGGGTTTTTAAATATCCAAAGTGTCCAGCCTGTTTTACATCATGGCTGTGTTTGAGAGCATTAAGACGGAGGGCTTCTGGTAAATATAGCTTTCCCCCCATGTAAGCCAAACCATCCCTGCACGTTAGGGTGGCCTGATTATCTTTGAACCATTGGTTGGTGAGGAGTTCTCGTTTTATTTTCTTCGCTCCAGGGTCATCCGGATTGGGAACCCTGCGAGGTGCGAGTTGATTGGCAGTTTGTGGATTGGGAATAATTGCCTCATTAACCTCTTCTCGTTTGCTCTTGTATTGGGGTAGCCGGGATAGCGCATCTGCTAGGAAGTTCTTTCCTCCGGGTATGTACTTTAGAGTGAAGTTGAAGCGATTAAAGTACTGTGCCCACCGCACTTGCTTTGGGGACAGCTTGCGGGGAGTTTTCAGCGCTTCTAAATTTTTGTGATCTGTCCATACCTCAAATGGCACCTTGCTCCCCTCCAGATAGTGTCGCCAGTTTAATAGTGCCCATCTAATCGCGAAGGCCTCTTTCTCCCAGATTGCCCACCTCCGTTCACTCTCAGTAAACTTCTTAGAGGTGTAGGCGCAGGGTTGCAGGATCCCATTTTTGTTCTTTTGCAGTAATACAGCTCCAACTGCCACATCACTGGCGTCGGCTTGGATTACAAAGGGTTCCCCTGGGCAGGGGTGCTTTAGGGCTGGCTCAGCAGCAAATAGTCTCTTTAAATTTTCAAAAGCTGTTTGACAGCCCATTGTCCATGCTAATGGTTGGCCCGGTCGTGGTTTCCCTCCTCCTTTGCCTGTTTTTAGTAGTTCGGTGAGAGGCAAGGCAATTTCGGCAAAAGAGGGGATAAATTGGCGATAAAAGTTGGCAAATCCCAGAAAACTCTGGAGCTGTTTGCGAGTCTTTGGGGGTTGCCATTCGATTATGGTTCTCACCTTGGCTGGGTCCATTTCAATTCCCTCATTGGAAATTCTGTAACCGAGATAGTCCAATTGGGTTTGGTGAAATTCACATTTCGACAGCTTGGCATAAAGTTTGGCATTCAATAGCTTCTTTAACACTTCTCTTACCAGCTTTATGTGATCAGTCATATTCGTGCTGTATATCAGAATATCATCAAGATACACCAAAACCCCTTTGTACAAGTGATCATGTAGTACTTCATTGATTAATTGCATAAACACAGCTGGGGCCCCCTGTAGTCCAAACGGCATGACTTTGAACTGATAGCTCCCCATTGGACAGTTGAAGGCAGTTTTCCACTTGTCTCCCTTTTTTATTCTCACTCGGTAGTACACCTCTCTCAGGTCTAGCTTAGTGAAGACACTCCCTTTAGCTAGATGAGTTAATAAGTCCTTCAGTAGGGGGAGTGGGTATTTGTTCTCCACACTCACAGCATTGAGACCTTTGTAGTCCACGCAGAGACGTAGAGACCCATCCTTTTTCTCTTTGAATAATACAGGGGCTCCCATGGTTGATTTGGCCCGTTCGATAAACCCCCTCGCTAGGTTTTTGTCCACGTATCGCTGCATCTCCTCCATTTCAAGGGGGGACATAGCATACATTCTGGGTTGTGGGAGTCTAGCTCCTGGTACCAGTTCAATGGAGCAGTCATTGGGTCTGTGAGGGGGTAGGGCATTACATTCTTTTTCACTAAAAACCTCCGCCAGGTCCCAGTATTCATTGGGGATGACTGGATCGCCTGGGGGCGGTGAGGTGGCCATGTGCGCTCGCTCTTTGGGTGGCCTAAGGTGTCCTGCAACATCTGTTGACTCAATGGGGGGATCAGGCCCTATAGGTAGTCTCACGGTTCTCATTCCTTTCTCCCACCAGATGAATGGTTTCCATTTGTCTAGCCAGGCTAACCCTAGGATCACTGCCTCAGACATTTTTGGAGCCACCAGGAAACGAATAAATTCCCAATGTGCACCTATCTCTAGACGTAAAGGTTCAGTTATTTGTGTGACAAGAGCCCCCCCCCATGAGAGACCCATCAGCTTGCTCAAACCTCATGGGTTCAGCGAGCGTTTTTGCTCGAATGCCCAATTTCAAGGCAAAGGGTAAACTAATAATACATTGGGTGCATCCAGAATCTATTAGCACATTTAAGTTCATTTGCACTCCAGATTTAGGGATTATAAGTTTGGCAGCAAGGGAAAAAGGCAGGATTCGTCGACTCACCATTGGGTCGTCTTCCCCTTCGTCCTCACTGTTGAAAGAGGGTAGAGCTGGGGGGGATCCAGCCTTAGTCTCGGCGTCCTCCTGCGCAGGCGAGGCGACTTGGATAGCTCGTTCTTGCTTGTTCTGATTGGATTTCCCTCTCGGTGGTGGTTGATCAGATTTCTTTTTAGTTGCGGGTCTTGGTCTGCTCTGTTGTTGGGGGTAGGGAATTGGGCAGTTCGCTGCTCGATGTCCCTGTTGTCCGCATCGGAAGCACAAGCGTGGCAACCCTATGGGTAGTTTGGGTCTTTCGGTCGGCGTAGTTGTCGGGGGCCTCCAGGGTGTTGGTCGTTGTCTGAGGCGTTCTGGTTTCGGTCCCCTTTCAGGAGAGGGAGGCTTCTTGTAACGAGAGAGCTTGACGTCCAACTTCACCGCTGTTTGGTACCAATCCTGCAGCCGATCGGGTATTTCGCGATAGATGCAGGCTTGAGAGAGATGATCATCTAATCCCTCAATAAAGTATTGAACTAGGGATTGTTCGGACCACCCCTCTGTTCGGTCTGCTAATTTGCGGAACTCCCGCACGTACTCTATGGCGGATCTTCCAGCTTGTTTTATTTTGTGAATTTGTCTTGCTGCTTTGAGGGCCATGGATGGGTCCTCAAATCTTTCTCTCAGACCTAACAAAAAGAGGTGGGGATTTCCCAGTTCAGGGGCTTGTTCACTATATAAATTATTCAGCCACTCGGCTGCTTCTCCCTCTAGGTTGGATGCAATAACGTCGACCATGGCACCTGGGTCCGGATAATGGTTGGCCCAGCAGTTCAAGTGAGAGTGCCCTTGGCTGAGAAAGAAAATCAGCTTTTCTGGATCTCCATCGAAGGTTGCTTTGAAAGGTGGTACCACCACAGGCTGTTGCGGGAACCACTGGGGTTGTTGTGGCTGGCCCCATCCTGGTTGCTGGTCCCATGGTTGCCGGGCTCTATATTGTTGAAGTGGTGCCCCCAGTTGTTGTTGGCCCCATCCTGCCTGCTGACCCAACGGTTGTTGGATTCTCTGCGGTTGACGTGGCGCTCCCAGTTGCTGTTGGCCCCATCCTGCCTGCCGATCTAACGGTTGCTGGGCTCTTTGCAGTTGACGTGGTGCCCTCAGTTCCTGTTGGCCCAGCCCTGCCTGCTGACCCAACGGTTGTTGGATTCTCTGCGGTTGATGTGGCACCCCCAGTTGCTGCTGGGCCCCTCCTGCCTGCCGATCCAGTGGTTGCTGGATTCTCTGCTGCAATCCAGCGGGGGCTGGTGACGCCTCCTGCTGCTGTAGGACTCTCAATGGCTGCTGGGCATCTCTAATCATTAATCTCACCGGTTGTAGGTCTTCTGGCCTCTGCTTCACCTCAAACTGCTGCAGGGCCTCTATTAGTTGATTTAGGCTCAGAGATAGGTGACCACCCTTCTGTGGGGGTTGCTTAATTTCATCTCGCTGTAAGGGGCCCGGACTGGGGGTCTCTCTCTCTGTGGGGCTGGAGGCCTTGGCAGGGGACCCCAGGGGCTGAAAAACTATTTGCTCTGCAAGGGTGGGGCTGGGGGCCTCTCTCAACGGAAGTTGTTCTTGGCTTTGCACTTCCAATTCTTCAAACCTCTCTGCTAGGTAGTCTAATGAACTACTACGGACTGCAGGTGGGCTTCTCCACTCACCCAAGTCCTCGGTGACAGACAGCCGGGTAGTTCTCCACTGGTTCTCCACTGCTGGCAGGGCTGTATGAAAATCTGCAGAACTTTCGCTTCGCTTTTGCCAGCCTGTCGACCAGATTAGTTCTCCAGACAGCTTTGGCCTCGCTCCCAGTTGGAGAGTTTGCAAGGATTTCTTTTCCTCCGGCTGATTAGCTGTCGCTCCCTTCAGTGGGGAGGCCACGGCTGCTGCCGCTCCCAATCCTGGGGAGGTTGCGGCTGGAGGGGTGCGGGCCTCAGGCCTTTCCTCTCCTTCCATGGTGAGATCTTCCCCTTATCTTTGTCAAACTATCCCCGTTATTTTAGGGATAGTGACTGGGGTAAGGGACTCCTAAATGGTTTTAAAAGTTTTGAGTCTTTGGCTTAATGACATGGTTCCGAAAGAAATAACTTTTCAAAGAACTTTGAGGCTTAATTACCTTAAAGAATCCTTTAATGGGTTACATAATCCGGCACGAACGAAGGAAAGCCAAAGACTGAAACACCCCCCCACCCTAGCTCTCGCGACAAACACAACTCCCTCCCTCCTTTCACAGTCATCAATCATATGCTCCAATTAAACAGAGGTGTGAATCTTCTTCTCGTCTCATCTCTGTTATTACAAACTGCTGCTGCTTTGACCTTGGCTGTGCTATGCTAAGATAATGTAGTTATTCACAGGCATTCCTCCCCCCTTATCTGGCCCGCAATGCCTGCTTTTGCTCTTGAAGCAATATGTAGGCTAAATAAGATATGTTTGCTTCTTCACATATGTCAAGCAATAACATCCAATGTTAGCAGACTTGACAGACGGCTCTTTACGCTTATGCGTAGATTACCGCCTATTGAATACAATCAGTGAAAGCAACCTATACCCCCTACCCCTCATGAAGGACATGTTATTACACCTATTGAAAGGAAGAATTTTTACTAAATTAGATCTAAGGGAAGCGTAGTAAGACGCTTGGAATACTGCAGGCAATTTTGGTCACCATATCACAAAAAAGATGTTGAGAGTTTGGAAAAAATTCAGAGAAGAGTAACTAAGATGATCAAAGGCCCGGAGACTAAAACATATGAAGAATGGCTGCGGGACTTGGGTTTGGCTAGTCTAAAGAAAAGAAGAAACAGGGGAGACATGATAGCAGTGTTCCAGTATCTGAGGGGCTGCCATAAGGAAGAGAGGGTCACGTTGTTCACCAAAACACCAGATGGAAGTGTTGTGTCCTGAGCCTGCTGAACCATTCAGCAGGCTCAGAAATGTTGCAAATGATCCCGGGCAGACCAAAAGCTGCCCGGGACCAGACTGGCTATCACCAGCCTTGTGTGCATGCGCAAGGCGCGAAAACAGCCAGATTCCTATTGGCTGATGCTGTTCCGGTTCAGGACAGTATAAAAGGCCTGCGTGCCTTTTTGGTTGTTGCTGGTTGTAAGGAGAAGTCAATAAAGAAAGCTTCATGTTCACCATGTGTCTTTGTTTAATGCCTGTGACCTGAAAACATAAAACTGGCGACGAAGGTAGGATCGCTGCAGGCAAGAGGAAGATTTACAACTGAATCAAAGACTCACAGAAGGTCCTGAAGCTTGGGAAGTCGGTGTCCAGCTTTGCGACTTAGCCTGCCAGTACAGCATCGCTGGAGGTGAGCTTGGCAAATGGACCCCTTCCCTCCCCCAGTAAGATGAGCCTTGCAGTGAAAGGCATTAATGAGGCCTGTGAAGACTTAAGATGTCGAAGATTGGCCGCTTATCTGACTTTGATGTCTCCCACCCGGAGCGCTGGAATTCATACGTGGCGCGGGTGGACTTTAGGGTCAATCAGATAAGGGAAGACGGCCTTAAAGTGGCAACCCTGCTGTGTGTTTGTGGACAGGAAATGTTTGACATAGCAGAGAACCTGGTGGCCCCTGCGCTTTTAGAGTCAGTAACTTATACTGACTTGAAGAAAATGCTTAAAGAACATTTCCAGCCTAAACTTTCTGTAATTGCTTGGAGGCACGCGTTCGAGCAGAGAGACAAGAGGCCAGGTGAATCTGCTGCAGACTTTATTGCTGCCTTAAGGCAAGCAGCCAGGCCTTGTGAATTCAAGGACCTGGAAGAGAGGCTGCGAGATCGTTTCATTTGTGGCCTACGAAGTAGGGAGCTGCAACAGAAGATCTTCGCCAAGGAAGAAGTTTCATTCCAAGATGCATTGAGACAGGTTGCAGCTGAAGAAGCAGCGGGCGGCACTGTGAAGGCTTTGTGGCTCACCAGAAACCCTCCAGCCACCGTGACCGTCCATCAAGAGGTCACTAGAGAAGATCCAGAAACGGATCCTGAAGAGGAGGTGAATAGGCTACACCAGCCAGCTGACAAAAGGCCGAAGGAGCATCCAGACAAGGCTTCAGCATCTCCTCAGTGCTTCAGGTGTGGAGGACGCCACAAGCACGTGGACTGCAGATTCTGCTCCGCCATTTGCCGGGCATGTGGAAGGCAAGGCCACATTGCCTCCGTCTGTTTCGCCAGAAGGTCCAACCTCGGGAAGAATTGCTTTGGAAAGGTACCTGGGTCCCCAGCCAACACAGGGTGGGTTTCTGTGTGTCACGCAGGAGTATTCTGAGGACAGGGACACACAAGCCCCTTAAGAAAAAGCTTTGCATTGACGTAAAGCTGCAAGGGGTTCCCTTATCAATGGAGTTGGACACAGGGTCCGCTCTATCGATCATTTCACATGACACCTTCAAAAGGATTTGCAGCAGTAGTGGCCTTCGAGTCAAACTCAGGCCATCGAACTTAATCCTCACTGACTTCCAGAATTCCAGAGTCAGTGTGAAGGGGGAGGCTTCCAAAGTGCAGCATAAGGCTTTTGAAGGCTTACTAGATGTGGTGGTAGTTGGGGGTGATCGCACGAGTCTTATTGGACTCGATTGGTTTGAGGCCCTCGGAATCCAGGTGACTGGGCTGCACAGCCTGCAAACGCCAGGCAGAAGTCTGCAGGGAGTTTGCTGATGTGTCAGAGCTTGGCTCTTACAAGGGGCCTCCCATTGCCCTACGCCTAGACCCAACTATCACACCTATTAGGATTAAGCCTAGAAGGGTGCCTTTTGCTCTCAAGAGCAAAATTGATGCAGAGCTGGACAAGCAGCTCCAGCAGGGCATCTTAGAACCCGGGGACTTTAGTCCATGGGAAACCCCCATTGTAACGCCTCTAAAGGCTAATGGAGAAGTCCGAATTTGCGCGGACTATAAATGTACATTGAACAAAGCACTGCAACAGCATGCATACCCAGTCCCTGTGGTAAGCCACATTCTGGCCTCCCTCAAGGGGGGGGGGGGCGCATTTTTGCAAAACTCGATTTGGCACAGGCCTACCAACAGCTACCTGTTGATGAGGCAACAGCTGAGGCTCAAATAATAATAACACACAGAGGAGCCTTTAAGGTTAAAAGATTGCAGTTTGGGGTTAATGTAGCCCCTGACATATTCCAAAGTGTCATGGAACGCACACTTCGTGGTATTCCTGGAGTCTGTCCCTATATTGATGACATCCTCATTGCTGGGGAGTCATCTCTAAACTTAGCTGAGAGATTAAGGACTGTCTTGCTTCGTTCCGCCAAGTGGGTCTAAAACTGAAGCAAGAAAAGTGTAAGATTGGAGTCACTTCCACTGAATTCTTAGGTTTCAGAATTGATGCTCAAGGCATCCATCCTGCTGAATCGAAGCTTCAAGCGATTCAGCAGGCCCCAAGCCCCAAGTCCAAAAGCGAGCTGCAAGCTTTCTATAATGCATTTCTTCCACACAAGGCTGCAGTGGCAGAGCCGTTACACGAGCTCTTAGATAAACAAGCTCCATGGCAGTGGACTAAAATCCATGAAAGGAGTTTCAATGAGGTTAAGGCCTTGCTCTCTTCAAATGCTGTATTAGCGCATTTCAATGAGCAATTGAAATGTATGCATCGCATGCGATGCATCTCCTTATGGGGTGGGAGCAGTACTTAGCCATCTGAAGGCTGATGGGACACAAGTCCCTATGGCCTACTACTCAAGGACTCTGTCATCTGCAGAGCGGAATTATGCTCAGATTGACAGAGAAGCCTTGGCCATAGTGGCTGGCATAAAGAAATTCCATGATTTCTTAAATAATAATAATAATAATAATAATAATAATAATAATAATAATAATAATAATAATAATAATAATAATAATAATAGTAAAGTTGGAAGGAACCTTGAAGGTCACCACTTCACAGTCTACACAGACCATAAGCCTCTGCTGGGTTTGTTTACAACCAACAAACAGACTCCACACATTATTTCTCCACATATGCTGAGGTGGTCCATTTTCCTGTCAGCATATGACTACACTCTAATTCACAAACCTGGAAAAGAGATGGGCCATGCAGGTGGCCTCAGCAGATTACCTCTAAAACAGATAGAGGCAGATCCTGCTCCTGCTATTAATATTCTCTCCATTCAGGAGTTGCCTGAATCTCCCCTCAATGCTAGGGATCTGGCTGCTGAAACTGCCACTGATCACACGCTCACACACGTGCTGACATGGGTGTTGTCAGGATGTCCTGACACGTGTCCAGATACGGAGTTTCAAAGCTTCTGGCAAAGGAAGCACGAACTTTCCACTTTCAAGGGGTGCCTGTTATGGGGTAGTAGGGTAGTCATCCCACCCTCATTGAGGTCTAGAATCTTGCTGTCTCTGCAAGAGGGACATCCAGGCATAGTAAGGATGAAAGCGCTTGCGCGCAGCCATCTCTGGTGGCCTGGGCTTGATAAATCCATCGAGGCCCAGGTGCACGGGTGCCAAGTGTGCCAGCAGTCAAGGCCTGAAATGCCTCAGGCCCCAGTACATAGGTGGGAGGAAACACAAAGCCCCAGTACATAGGTGGGAGGAAACAAATGGTCATGGGTACATATAGATTACGCTGGGCCCTTTCAGGGACAATTCTTCCTTCTCCTCATTGACAGCCATTCCAAGCGGCTGGAGGGTGTTCCTGTTTCCTCCACTACTACTGCCAGGACCATCCAGATGTTGAGAGGGATCTTCACCTCACATGGACTTCCAGATGCCCTGGTTTCAGATAATGGCCCCCAATTTACCTCTTTTGAGTTCCAGGCTTTTCTTTAGGCCAACTTGATCTGGCATGCGACTTCTGCTCCCTTCCACCCATCTTCCAACGGCCAGGTAGAGAGGATGGTGCGCACTACCAAAGATGCTCTAAAGAGACTCACTTACGGCAGCTGGCATCATAGGTTAGCTGATTTCCTTCTTGCACATCGCACCACACCTTGCACAGCCACAGGGAAGAGCCCAGCAGAACTCTGCTGGGGTCACCGCCTCATCACGAAACTGGACAGGTTGCACCCAGACTGGGTAGCTTCACAGGTGTCACAGCCACCGGCATCTAGGAGACTACAGGTGGGCGATCCAGTCTGGGCAAGGAACTATGGCCCTGGATATCTCTGGGTCACAGCAGTGGTATGCAAGATCTCTGGGCTGCTGTCATACGAAGTGGCCTTGGACGATGGGTGCGTCATCAGATGACACATTGACCAACTGCGTTGGAGGGTCTCCAGCAACGTTTCTGTGCCTGGCTTTGCTCTCGGGGGGGGGGGAGGAGGACCATAATTTGTATTCTGGGCCACAGTCTTCCAGCTCCAGCGGTTTCTCACATGCTAATGCACATGTTCTAGTGACAGAAAGGGGGTCATCCCACACATCAGTTATTGCTCCAAACAGGGAGTACCAAGAGAGGGGGTTTGCCATGGAGGCGGCTCCTGACTCTGGCACCTCCGACTCATACACGGGGGTCATGGGTTATTGTGGCACATCAGCCACTCAAGCCACTCCAGCTGTTGGTCTTGGGCTCGAGGGACAGTGCTCCCAAGAGAAGTCCATTGTGGACTTGGGGAATACCACCCCACCACAGGACTTGGGGAATTCCACCTCCCCAAGGAACTCTGGCTTGGGCTTAAAGGATCCAGCCAGTCAGCAGCTGGGTGGGTCACCTGGGTCCCTGGGGCATCAAAGTCCTGGTCTGCCTAGCCTGGCAGGCGAGCTGGCAGGCCAGGCACACTCACCGGCCATCAGAAGGTTACAGCGGGCCAAGGGCCTACCTAAACATCTTGAGGACTATGTGAGGTTTCTGTCAATTCTAAGGGAACCTTGCTGGTCCTTAACAAGATGCAGTTCTAACACTCAGTAAGGGGTGTTATCCCCAGGATATTATTAGTTGTATTTTCTTTTTGAATAATTATAATGTATGAGTGTTCTGCCTGTGTGCAGACAAACTGTGCTTCACATCAACCTCCAGTCCCTTGAATACATGTACCTGTGCTGTTACATCATAAGGCATATTGTTTTATCTAGGGGGGAGGGGTGTTATGTCCTGAGCCTGCTGAAGCATTCAGCAGGCTCAGAAATATTGCAAATGGTCCCGGGCAGACCAAAAGCTGCCCGGGACCAGACTGGCTGTTGTCAGCCTTGTGCGCATGCGCAAGGCGCAAAAACAGCAAGATTCCTATTGGCTGACGCTGTCTGGGTTCAGGACAGTATAAAAGGCCTGCGTGCCTTTTTGGTTGTTGCTGGTTGTAAGGAGAAGTCAATAAAGAAAGCTTGATGTTCACCATGTGTCTTCGTTTAATGCCTGCGACCCGAAAACATAAAAGGAAGGACGAGAAACAATGGTTGGAAACTGATCAAAGAGAGAAGCAACCTGGAATTAAGGAGAAACTTCCTGATAGGGAGGACAATTAACCAGTGGAACAGCTTGCCTCCAGAAGTCGTGGGTGCTCCATCACTGGAGATTTTTAAGAAGAGACTGGACAATCACTTGTCTGAGATGGTATAGGTTTTCCTTCTTGAGCAGGGGGCTGGACTAGAAGACCTCCAAGGTCCCTTTCAGCTCTATTCTATTCCTATTCAATAGGCCCTATTCTTAACATTAGGCAGGGTTCAAGAGTACTGATAACTTCTTAGATAACTTAGTCCTCGACTTACAACCACAATTGAGCCCAGAATTTATGTTGCTAAATGGGAAATTTGTTTTGTCCCATTTTATGACTTTTCTTGCCACAGTTGTTATGTGAATGACTTTAGTTGTTAAATTAGTAACATGGTTGTTAAGTGAATCTGGCTTTCCCCATGACTTTGCTTGTCAAAAGATCACAAAAGATGGTCTTATGACCCCAGGACGCTGCGACCATCCTAAATATGAGCCAGTTGTCAAGTATCTGAATGTAAATGATGTGATCCTGGGGATGCTGCAACTGAAAAAGGGTCCTAAGCCCCTTTTTCAGTATCATTGCAACTTTGAACGGTCACTAAATGAAGTTGGGGACTACCTGTAATACAAGATAGGTAGCAACCGAGTTAAGGGACATCAACCTCCATAGCTCTGGGTGACCTTCCCCAGCAGTCTCTGGCAACCACGTTGAAGGGCAGCAGAGGTCAATTCCCTGGGCGTTGAATTGTCTTCCTCCAGCATCACTTTCTGGACACGTCCTGACAGGAAGGACCACAACCACAACAGAGCACAGCCCCCAGGGATGAATACCTGTTTTGTTACTAACCTGGTTTTCTCCAGTTACCTTTCCTGACATGGAGACCTGGAACGCTTCAGAGGTCCCAGAGGACAAATTGCCTCTCCCTGTAATTATCACTATCCACGTCTTTGACACCTGCTTCTCCAATGACTGACTGCTTTTGAAGTAAACATCAGACTGAAGCAACATGGAAGGGATTTTGTATCAGAAAAGAATAAATGCCTCAGGTCAGGCTCTGTGCGGCACAGGTTTTGGGAGAGGCAGGGTCTGTGGTTTTGATTTTGTCTCCTTTTCAGGCGAAGTTCAGTTTGTCACTGTCTGAGTCAGGAAAGCCACCGGCTTTTCTATATTGAGAGAGTGCTTTGAATTCTTCTGTCTCTGCTGGTTGTTCTTATTAAGAATTGGGAACGGGAGTGATTCACCCCATGAATTATGGGCTTTCTGCTTCTGATGCTGCTGGTGTCCCAGCCGGTCTCTGGGAAGCTTAGAATCAAGTGCCCGCTGAATCTGGAGGACCAGGATGAAAACAGACTATGGAGCCATTACAGGCCAGGGGAACATCTCATTAGTATGATCGCCACTGTGACAAAATTACTGCATACAACACTGACCTTCAAGTTGGCACCTTATAGTCAGTTTGATTTGTAAGCCAGTCAGTGTGATGGAGTTACATTCCATCGTTCCAATTATAATGTTCTCTTTTATTTCTTATTTCATTTACTCCTATATTGCAGGACCTCCCTAATTTCCTGAACCATTTGGAATTCCATGGCTTCCCTCTTTTCTCTTATTTTGTGGAAGGGACTCAGATCCAAAGATGGGGCAGAATAAAACCTGTAACAGCTCCAGATTATTTTCCTCTCTCCATTCAAACTTGAGTTCATCCCTTGAATATTAACTTTTGTTTAAACTTGTGATCAAAATGCTTCTAGTTGCCCCTTCCCAGTCTGCTGCCATATTTTATAACACTCATTGATATACAATTCCTGATCCTTACAAAAACAAATGGGTGTGTGTGTGTGTAGAATTGCTAAATTTGTGTTACTTATTAAAAATTCTCTTCCTTTTATGCAGGTTCTAACTGAATGATTGAATTCTTTTGAATGCTGTTTAGTGAACAGATAAAAATTAGAACTTCTACAAATAATGGTGTTATTTATTTTTCTTAAATGTGGTAGAGGACTATCTCCATTCTATCTTCTCAATATTCATTGAAATTACATGGTGATGGGTGACTATCATTTCTGTCTGGTTTTGGACCAATATTGGCTTAAGTAAGGTGACCAACTTTTTTACAATGAAAAGGAAGACACAAATAAATTGAAGAAAAAAATATCATAAATAAAAGAAACATTTTATTCATTGCAACAATAATACAGAATACACTATAATATGATAAATGCATAATAAAAACATTTGTAACAATAACATTTTATATTGTAATTATGCTTACATGCCGTGCCCCTGCCCACAGCCACCCTGCCAGCACTGCTGCCCCACTGTGTAGAACGAGCCCTGCGGCTCTCAAAGCACCAGCTGTGCCGGCTCTGGCTCCGGGGGGCAGCCCGCTGTCGATACACCCCGCCTGCAGCCACCCCGCCAGCACCACCGCCCACCCTGCACAGCCCCGTGTAGAGCAGCCCTGCAGCTCCCACAGCACGGGGGCAGCCAGCCACCGCCACCCTTCACACCCCCGCCCGCAGCAGCCCCACTGCTCCTGCCTCTTGCGCCCGCAGCCTTCATTGCCCTAGCAGGGCCAAAGATCAAGAGAAAGTTACCGTGGCATCGCCGCTCCAGTCTCCTCCAGGTATCTTTGGGACTAAATAGGAGATGGTGTAGTTGGGTAACAGAGAGGGGTGCAAAGTTCCTTCCAATTTGCCTTCGCTGCAGACAACTTACATGTGCAAAGTTTGCCGGCTGGATGTTTTGGCGCACTCAGCAGCAATTCCTATTGGCTTTCGAAAGCCAATAGGGGGAGTAGCACAGCTCATGCAAAAATTGAAAAAAAAACCATCAAAAAAAGGTGCCAGAACGCCGTTCTGAGTGTTCTATGAGAAAAAAAAAAGCCCTGCAGATTAGTCTTCAAATATGAAAAAGGAGGACATGTAGGAGGACACTTTTCAAGGGAGGACAGAACTTTAAAAAGGAGGACTGTCCTCCCTAAAGGAGGACGGTTGGTCACCTTAGCTTAAGACTTAGTCGGCTTGCAGAGGCAAAAAGGATTAACTGAAAAAAGTATTTTGTTACTGTCATGTTACTGCTCATGACAGTAACGAACATTGTTTTACAGGGGGGGGCACTTCAGTCTGGTGAGATGGATAGGCTATATTCTTGCCATTCAACTGGTCAACAAGAACTCCCAGTTCCTGCATAATCTCACATTGGGCTACAACACCCATGACAACTATGCGAACACACTTGGCACTTCAGAAGCCTTGCTGGACATTCTCTCCACTGGAGAAGCCAATGTGCCCAACTACGGCTGTGGAAGGAAGGACAACCTTCTGGCTCTTCTTGATGGAGCTAACAGGGACATCTCCATCCAGGCGTCAACATTAGGAGGTGTCTACAAAGTCCCCCAGGTTTGTGTGTGTTTCTTTATCAGCTAGACTGAGTGGGGTGATGATAAGTGAGTGACAGAATCAATAGAATCAAGATAACGCAAAGTATTAGTACCACTTTATAAAACCCTAGTAAAACCACACCTGGAATACTGCAACCAATTTTGGTCACCATACTACAAAAAAGATGTTGAGACTTTGGAAAAAATTCAGAGAAGAGCAATTAAGATGATACAAGGCCTGGAGACTAAAACATATGAAGAACGGCTGCAAGACTTGGGTTTGGCTAGTCTAAAGAAAAGAAGAAATAGGGGAGACACGATAGCAGTATTCCAGTATTTGAGGGGCTGCCACAAAGAAGAGGGGGTCAAATTATTCTCCAAAGCACCAAAAGGCAGGATGAGAAAAAATGGTTGGAAACTGATCAAAGAGAGAAGCAAGCTGGAATTAAGGAGAAACTTCCTGACAGTGAGGACAATTAACCAGTGGAACAGCTTGCCACCAGAAATTGTGAGTGCTCCATCACTGGAGATTTTTAAGAAGAAACTGGACAGTCACTTGTCTGAGACGGTATAGGTTCTCCTGCTCAAGCAGGGGGTTAGACTAGAAGACCTCCAAGGTCCCTTCCAGCTCTATTCTATTCTATAGATGCAACCATATCTTTTCTATGGAATTCAAGAACTGCTGTTCACCATAGCCATTGTAGGTGTCATGGCTGGGGATTGAGGTGCAGAGATCCCACAGGGATCCAGATCTACAGAGAGGGAAGGATCAAAACAGACATATCCCATCCTGACACCATCCCCATTGCTCTGAGGGCTTTTTCTGCATACTTGTGAAGTAGTAAGATAAGAATGAATACATGAACCCTTGTTATTTAGTCTAGACATTAGTGACTTACAAGGACTAATAAAAGATCTTGAAGTAAACATGCCTAAGGAGCTAAATGCCTCTTTTATGCTGATGATATAATATTATTGTTATAGTTTCAGGTTGGGTTGGATAGTTTGTTGATTGTTTGTTGATTTCTATTGTAATAATTCTCTGATTATTAATACATCAAAGTCAAAAGTTATGGTCTTTGGAAAATGACATCATTGCCATAGATAATTATTTGATGGTGAGCCAATAGAGTGCATTAAGATCTTTCTTTTCCTAGAGGTAGTTTGCCCTGAAACTGGGTGTTGGCTCCCTCTTCATCAAACAAACAAACAAACAAACAAACAAACAAACAAACTAACTTATTTAGAGCAAAGTCTTAAATGAATCTGATGCTTAATTTTTTTTTTAAAAAACAACATAGCTATCCACTTTATGACCCTGTATATCACAGTCTGCATTGCCAAGATTCCCTCCAAGCTCTTATCTCAAACTGAAGTTTGGTAGTTAAAATACATCACTACTAGGACAAACCCAATTACAGCATCTGAGAAGTATCTTGCAGATGGATAAAAGGACTTCAGCTTTGCCCTCAGTGCGGATTTGGGAATTTATACATTTTTTCTCTCTCACATCAGAGAACATTATTATGGATCTAAAATTAAAATGATGGAAACTGAGAGAATCCCAAAATTTGGCCTGTTAGAACATACATACTTTCAGTTAAAGACAACTTCGATTTTGTAGTCAGAAATTATATTAGGAGTTGTGGTGTCCCTGTCTCTTGTATGCTTGGAGAACAAGTTCAAAAGATTGCCTCACAAAGAGATATCTGAGCTATGCAGGCAGAGAAAGATGCAACCATCCTCAGTATGTTTGGCAGGCTGAAATGGATGAGCGGCTGCAAGCAGACCTTCCAAATTGCCAGGTAGTGAAATGCTGATTTACCAGAACATCTTAAGGTGGAGTTTACTTGAGCAAAATTTCAGAAGATGGACACAATGGTTTAAAAAATGAAGATTTAACCAATCCCTAGTAATGAATGTACACTTTTGTGGAGATCCAGAGATAAAAGATCTAATACCTCTATTATTTCAATATCAGTTGTATAAGAAACAGAGAGAGGTCAGTATCTTTGATTGTACATTAGATGAATGACCGATTGGGATCCATATATAAAAGTAACACGCAAAAATGACATATAATGCATACCCTTATTTCAGCAAAACAGTTTAGTTGGGATTTAAATATGTAGGCCTGATTGTGGTAAATTGTAGGGGTGATAAGAAATTATTTACATTTTTTTCTTAATTGTTTTTTGCATTCTTTTTTTTACATGGACTTATTAATGTCCTGTGTTCTATTTTATGCATCTTGAGATGGCCTAATGCAGGGGTTGGCAACCTTGGCTCTTTTATGACTCATAGAATTCTGGGAGTTGAAGTCCACGAGTCATAAAAGAGCCAAGGTTGCCTACCCCTGGCCTAATGGCTTGTGAACAGTAAATTATTGTAATGTGGCCACGAGAACCAGACTGGCTTCATTAATAGGTAATATTTAAGACTTGATTTTACCCCACAACATAACACAGCATTCTCCATTTGCTTTTTCAGATCAGTCTTGAAACTGCTTCAGAGGCTCTGAGTGATAAAAGTCAATTTCCCTTTTTCCACCAGATGCTCCCCAAAGAAGGGATCCAGTACCCGGCAATTGTCCAACTACTCCTCCATTTCAGATGGACCTTGATCGGTCTCTTTGCTTCAGACACAGAGAAGGGAGAGAAATTTATGAGGACTTTGACTCCTATGCTTGTCAGGAACGGAATTTGTGTTGTAATATCACAACAATTGTCAAAGAGTGGACATACAGCACTCTTCAGGAATGCCCTCACTAAGTGGAGACAAGTCAACATCTTTGTTCACTTCATGGAACTTGTTTCCATTTGGGAGAGAATTCTTCCTTTCCATTTAACACTTATGCGTTTGCCGGGACCCATTGAAGGGAAAGTCTGGATCCTGTCAGTCATGGGTAATATGAAAATGGGAAGGAGCAGACTTTACAAATATTTCCACAGTATTTGGATGTTTAATATTCAGAAGAAGAAAGGGCCCAAAAATGATGGCTTTGAACCCACTTTCTTTGTGGAACCCGATTTTGGAGATCATTCTTTTCACTGTCCTGTTTTAACGCACATCTTTTCTGCCAAAGGCCGGAGAAGATGTATCCAGAAAGGGCCACTGCAGACCGAAGAGAAATGGAACACAAAACAGATCCCAAATGACCCCCATTTCTACAGTATCCTGAAGACTCTGGCCCACGCCTTGAATGCTGCCTATTCCTCCAGATCAAGGAGAAGGAAGGAGGTCAAAGAGAGGCCGGGAGCTCCAAGGCTGCAGCCATGGCAGGTAAGATACTGACAAGGATCCATCAAAATTAATTCATTTTTAGAGTGTATCGAAAGGAGATGGAGAGAAACTATCTGAACCTCTTTTTGGAATAAAAGGGCAAGAGTTTTGGCCAAATTAATCACTTAGATTAGAGGATAATGTTCCAAAGATGACAGATAAAAATTATGACAGATAAAAATTATTAAACACTGCTCATTTTAAAAAGGATGTATGCATTTTAAATAAATTCCTGTCTTTAAGTGTTTGTGATTAGCCCTGTAGAACTTTATGCGCATACATTTGAAGGAGCCCCTGAGACTATCTAGCCCAACCACTCCTCTCTGCCAGAACATCAGTTTATGTGACTGACGGCTGCTCTGTCTTTGCATGAAGACAGTCAGTGAAGGGGAGACTGAATTCTCATTCACTGGCTCGGTTCTAAAGCTGCTCCTCCTTTGAGGAAGTTTTTCCTCTCATTCAGCAAGAATCTCCTCTGTTGTAACTAAATGCATTTTCCCATGTCCAACACTCTGGTATAAGAGTGAACAGACCTTATGCTCCTGTGTAACCCCTTTCTGTGATTGGAAGAGTTCTGCGTCCTCCTCCCTTCTCCAACCCACTGATCGTGTCAGTTGGAAAAGGAGCTCCCAGACTCCTCCTGGTGTTCAGCTCTTCTCCTTGTCGCCTTTCCTCAGGGCTAACAGCAGCTTCTTTGGTCTCTTCCCTGGCTTCATGGCCCTTCCCTGAAGCGGATGTAGATTTTCTGCAAATTCTTCTCCAAGCGTGGTGCATCCAAGGAGCACCTGTTGTTGGGGTCCCTCCAAACCAAGGACATTCACTTCCTGACATTTTTATGGGTGCATTTGCCTTCTTCCCGTGAGCATCATCCTTCTGCCTCACATTTTGAGATCATTTTCATATTCTTTTTAAATAACTTTTATCATTATTCTTTCGATATAAAACACAAATAGATATAGAAACAATGGAGAAAAAGGAAATGGAATAAAAGGAGGAAAAGAGAAAGAAACAAAAGTTTTTTCGATGCAGTAACATATATAGTAAGATTATAATCTCAACTTTTTGCTTATATAAAAATAATAAATATTACTCACTTCTGTAACAAGTAACTGCTTAATCGTCAAACCCAGAGTCAGAATATTATTTTCATATCTTTCAATTAGAAAGTCCAGAAATGGTTTCCAAGTGGAAGCAAAGATATTTCCAACAGACATTTGAAACATCTTTAACAATTTAATGAGGCATTAAATACCCACAGTATATAATTTTATACGCATTAACTATAAAGTTCTTATAATTGCATTATAATCATAAGATTCAGATCATTGTCATAAATATTTT
>BFFQ01009356.1:11573-31077 GCA_003402635.1 Protobothrops flavoviridis
CTTCCAGATGTCCTGGTTTCAGATAATGTCCCTCAATTTATTTCTTTTGAGTTCCAGGCTTTTCTTCAGGCCAACTTGATCCGGCATGCGACTTCTGCTCCCTTCCACCCATCTTCCAACAGCCAGGCAGAGAGGATGGTGCGCACTACCAAAGATGCTCTCAAGAGACTCACTTACGGCAGCTGGCATCACAGGTTAGCTGATTTCCTTCTTGCACATCGCACCACACCTTGCACAGCCATAGGGAAGAGCCCAGCAGAACTCCGCTGGGGTCACTGCCTCATCACGAAACTGGACAGGTTGCACCCAGACCGGGTAGCTTCACAGGTGTCACAGCCGCAGGCACCTAGGAGACTACAGGTGGGCGATCCAGTCTGGGCAAGGAACTATGGCCCTGGACATCTCTGGGTCACAGCAGTGGAATGCAAGTTCTCTGGGCCACTGTCATACGAAGTGGCCTTGGACGATGGGCGCGTCATCAGACGACACATTGACCAACTGCGTTGGAGGCTCTCCAGCAACGTTTCCGCGCCTGGCTCTGCTCTCGGGGGGGAGGAGGACCATAATTTGCATTCTGGGCCACAGTCTCCCAGCTCCAGCGGGGGTTCACATGTTCCCGTGGCAGAATGGGGACATTCACAGAATTCAGTTATTGTTCCAGATCGGGGGTCATCCCAGGCTTCAGCAAGTGCTCCAAACAGGAATTCTCCTGAAAGTGGGTTTGCCATGGAGGCGGCTCCTGACTCTGGCACCTCCGACACGCACACGGGGCCAATGGGGTACTGGGGCACATCCGCCACTCAGGCCACTCCAGCTGCTGGTCTTGGGCTCGAGGGACAGTGCTCCCGAGAGGAGTCCATTGTGGATTTGGGGAATTCCACCCCACCACTGGACTTGGGGAATTCCACCCCCCCCAAGGATCTGTGGCTGGAATTCAGAGGATTCAGCCAGTCAGCAGCTGGGTGGGGCACCTGAGCTTTTGGGGCATCAAAGTCCTGGTCTGCCTAGCCTGGCAGGCGAGCTGGCAGGCCAGGCACACTCACCGGCCATCAGAAGGTCACAACGGGCCAAGGGCCCACCTAAACATCTTGAGGACTATGTGAGGTTTCTGTCAATTCTAAGGGAACCTTACTAGTCCTTAAACAAAATGCAGAACAAAACACTCAGTGAAGGGGTGTTATTTTCAGCTTATTATTTGTTCTATTTTCTTTCTGAATGATTGTATATGTAAGAGTGCTTGCCTGTGTGCAGGCAATTGTGATTTCCATTAACCCCCACTCCCTTGAACACATGTACCTGTGCTGTTACATCATAAGGTATATTGTTTTATCTAGGGGGGAGGGGTGTTGTGTCCTGAGCCTACTGAAGCATTCAGCAGGCTCAGAAATGTTGCAAAGGGTCCTAGGCAGACCAAAAGCTGCCCGGGACCAGACTGGCTGTCGCCAGCCTTGTGCGCATGCGCAAGGCACGAAAACAGCCAGATTCCTATTGGCTGACGCTGTCCGGGTTTAGGACAGTATAAAAGGCCTGCATGCCTTTTTGGTTGTTGCTGGTTGTAAGGAGAAATCAATAAAGAAAGCTTGATGTTCACCATGTGTCTTCGTTTAATGCCTGCGACCCGAAAACATAAAAGTAAGCTTTGTGGGAAGTCAGCCCCCCCGAAAAAGGATATATTAAAAAGGGCAGAATATTATATTTCCTCAAAGGATCTTAAAAAGGCAGAAAATCATGCCCAGTTTTCCTTAATAGCCCCAAGTCTCCCTCTCCCACGCAGAAACCAGCTCTGTAGAAATGCAGATATCATAATCCTTTCAGAAAGACTGGCACTGGAAGCTTAGAGCTGATGGGATTAGAAAGACAAAGATCCCTAGAATCAACAATCCCTCACACCAAAAAAATCCAACACTGGACATAGTCATCAGCCACAGCCACAGGGAAGCAGGAAATGAACTTTGGGACATAATAGGATTAACCCAAAATCAGAATACCAGAAAGGCACACTCAGACTCAGTTGTTCATGCCACAGGAACAACTCCAAACAAAAGCTCAAGAAAGTATAAAAACCCACCACTCCCTACTACATGTGGTCAGCTTTCCCAGAGCCATCTTTCTGTCTGGCTCTCCTCTTCAATAAACTACAACCTTCTTTATAAAGCAGTCTCCATTTTGATTATTCCCAGCTGAGACTGGACCCTGATTAAGATTTTTCTTTCAACAGCTGCATCTACTTGCCCAATCCAGAATCATTCAGGATGCTGCAGCCCACCTATCACTCCTTTTAAAGATCTATTGCTCCAAGGACACTGCATAATGTCACCCATCATTTACTTCTCATCTTTATTATTAGGGGGCTATGAGCTGGTACCATGAATAGATACAGCAGAATTCTAAAAAGTCCTCTTTCCCCTGACGATCTTCAGTGGCTTTAAGCCATAATTGGGTGCCAGTGATTAAATTCTGAACCATGTTTTGGGGTCCCTGTAAGACACTGAGGCAGTCACCAGGTTTGTGGGAATTAGGATTTCTCTGGTAGGTGTGCCATTTGGTGCAGAGTTCAGGGTATGTTAATATGACCAGCTCAATCTCTTGGTCAGACAAATTGTACTGGAGGCTGAGTTAATGTAGCCTCCTGTTATGTCCTGGGCTGTGATGGACACAGCAGGTGCAGGAAGCTGCAGAGAGACCCGGGCAGACCACGTGGCTGCCTGGGCCAGACAGGCTGTCTCCAGCCTATTGCACATGCACAAGGCGGGAAAGATACGTTGCATTGATTGGTTGATGCTGCTCCCTGTAAGGGGGTATAAAAGGGATCCGTGCCATTTTGTGTTGTTCTGTTGAAGATTGAATAAAGAAGTGACTTCCGGTTCCAGAGGCAGCACCTCTAGCTGCATGAGGAAACTCGTCTCCTCTTCAGCTAGTTTCCCTCCACCGGTAGACCCTTATGCGGGTCGAAAGTCACCATGGAGGGTGTGACTACCGTCGAGGAGGCTGTGCTCGGCTGCGGAGGAGCGGCGGCTCCCCCAGCTGGCCGAGAGAACTCTGAGGGCCGACGGAGAAGAAGATCGGCCAGTAAAATGGCCGATCACCCAGCTGCACCAACCGTAAGTCAAAAGAACAACTAAGAATGAAGACCCACCATGGTGAATCCGGGTGAGACTCCCTTTTCTCTCGCTATCCTGATCTTTCCTGTAAAGAGCTTTGACTATTTCCCTTTGCTAAGAAAGCGGCGGCTGCCTATATCGAAAAAAGAGCTTAAAAGAAAAAAAAAAAAACAACCTCTTTGTCTTTTCTGGTTGTTTTTTCTACCATTGGACTTTCTTTGTGGGGATAATTAGGGGAAAAGAAGAAAAAAGGGACATTGTTAATTTGTTCCTATCAACTTTATAATGTTGGAGATACCTCTCTTGTTAAATTTTAAAAAATAAGAGTGAAAACTTTTTTTTCTTTAACTTTATCAACGTGGAAAAAAAGATCTTACAGTCCACTGAGGACATCTGGTGGCCAAAGTGACACTACAACTCTATCTTTGTGATTGGACTTCACATGACAGTAAAAGAGAAAAGATAATCTGACATTTGGGTGGTGAAGCTGGCTAGTAGACCTTTGGAGGCGGATATTTGTGGACTTTTGTTAAATATAGTCTCTAATAAAGGAACAGGCTAGTCTACCACCAAAATGGAAGAAAATATTCCATATCTTGACTATGATCTAATATTGGAAAAAAAATTTTAAATGACAGAAGACTTCAAAACTTATTGGAAACGAGGAGACAATCTAAAGATGCCACCTTGGCACTTTCAACTGACCCTCCAATAATGAATCAAGCCATGGAACAAGGAACACCAGAGGAAGAACAGAGCAATACTGAACAGGCTTTTATACATCAAGACACACAATCTAAAGAGACAGAGACATTATGCTTACAACCCAATGATGAATCTACGCTGGGAGAAAAGGTGGTAACCACTGAGCCAACTAATTCTACACAACGTTACCTACAACGAATGGATAACTTGGATGATCAAGAACTAACTGTAACTGATTCAGTTCAATTACTGAAAACTACAAAGATTGATACTCAGATACAACTTTCTGGAAACCACAACAAAGCGGATAACTTATTTACAATTATAATATGGAATAAAAGTCAATATAACACTCAGATGATATTGCCAGGAAGAGAAGAAAGTTTTGCTCAGTTTGAATTGATTAGAAACTTTTGTAACCAAAGTTTGAGGTTTGACAATCGAAAAGTTTTAATATGGGAACCAACTTGGCCTAGAAAGAAAGCTAGAGTCAGGTTTAAATGTGATATAAAACGTTACTTGATGGGTTAAAAAGGCTTTAGAGATTTTGTCTGATTTAATAATGAAAGAAGGATGAGAATTGATTGATATCATAGTTGATAATTATTAGGGAGTAAACCTGTTTAGGGGTTAAAAAGATTTTATAGACGTAGAGTGATGAAATGATAGAACACGTGTTTAAAAATAGATATGTGGGTTTTTTTGGAACTATACTATTATTTTAAATATGATAATTATTTTGAAATAGAGAGAGAATTTCTGTTTGATTTAATAATGAATGAAGGCAAGGAATTTCTTGACACTATACTTGATAAGTATTTGAAGGTGTAAACTTTACAAAAGGGCTTAAAAAGATTTTTTATAGATGTGGATTGATGAAATGATAGAATATATTTTAAAAAATAGAACTGTATTTGTTGGATTTATATTGTTATTTTAAACATGAAAAATACGCTGTAATAGAGAGAGAGTAAGAGCCACTTGTGATAGGGAAAAATTAGTTTTATTGAACAATCTATTATTAAGGATACCTGAAATCCCAACTATATGTCTATTGAAATGTAACTGGAATAAGACAATTGCAATTAGTAAAGCTTAAAACAGGATATAGATTATCATAATTGCAAGGTGATTGAGGATCTTTGTTCGATTGAACTTTATCTAAAATTGTATTAACTTTAATTTCAATAAGTAATATTATTCCTTACAGAGAGCAAATTGTTTATAATTAATTTGAGCTATATGTATATGACTTTGTTTTTGAATGATTTGACACTCTGACCACCACGTTGTGTCCTAAGCTTTTGTATAAAAAAATGGAAAAAAACAATAAAACCTTTATAAAGAAGCAACTGTTGTTACTCCTGTCTCGTCTCAATGCCTTACCAACGCTCAGAACAGAACATTGGCAACGAAGGTGGGATCGTGCTGCAAGAAAACAACGAAAAGAAAATAGGCTGACTCACCACGGAAGGCCCGAAGCGCTTGGAAGTGTGGCGTTCCAAACTCGCGCGACTCTGCCTGCCAGTACGAAGACGCTGGAGGAGAGCTCGGCGAGATTCGTCCTTGGAACCCCTTCGCAAGCCGGAGCAGCACGAGCCGTTGACGAGGCCAAGAAGTAACGATGTCCAAGATAGGCCGTCTGTCTGAGTTCGATACATCACACCCTGAACGTTGGAGCTCATACGTGGCCCAGGTAGAAAACTACTTTCGGATAAACCAAGTTCGGGAGGACGGGCTTAAAGCCGCAACGTTACTGTGTGTCTGTGGGCAGGAGACATTTGATATTGCCGAAAATCTGGTTGCCCCAGCACCTCTGGAATCCATCGCGTATACAGAGCTGAAGAAAATGTTAAGGGAACATTTTGAACTGAACCTATCGGTGATTGCCTGGCGTCACGCATTCGAACAGCGGGACCAACGGCCAAGAGAGTCTGCTGCGGACTTTATTGCTGCGCTGCGACAAGCTGCTAGGCTCTGTGAGTTCACCGACCTGGAGGAAAGACTTAGAGATCGTCTAGTTTGTGGTTTGAGGAGCCGTGAGCTGCAGCAAAAGATTTTTGCAAAGGAAGATGTTTCCTTCCAGGATGCACTAAGGGAGATCACGGCCGATGAAGCAGCGGGAGGAGCTGTTAAGGCCTTGCGGCTTTCCAAGAATCCTACGACTTCAGGCTCTGTCCATCAAGAGGTTGCGCGAGAGGTAGCTGATCCTGATTCCGAAAACGAGGTCGACCGTCTACAGCAGCCAGCGGAGAGAAGGCCCCAAGAGCGATCTGACAAGCAAGCTGACAAGGCAGTTCAATTCCCTTGGTGTTTCAGATGTGGAGGACGCCACAAGCACTCCAATTGCCGATTCCGCTCTGCTATTTGCCGGGCGTGTGGCCGGCAAGGCCACATAGCCACTGTCTGTTTGGGTCGCAAGAAAGACCGTCCTTCGGAAGAATTGCCTCGGAAAGGTATCAGGGTCCCCAGCCAGAATAGGGTGGGTTTCTGTGCGTCCCGTAGAAGTGTTCTGAGAACTGGGGCCCACTGACCATTGAAGAAAAAGCTGCGCATTGATGTCAAATTGCAGGGGGTCCCCTTAACCAGGGCTTTTTTTCTCATAGAACGCCCAAAACGGAGTTCTGGCACCTTTTTTGGATGGAACCTTGTAGGGTAGGCAAGGCGGGTTGTATGACATGTGTGAGTTCCGGTACCTTTTTTTTAAAAAAAAAAAACACTGCCGTTAACGATGGAGCTGGACACGGGTTCAGCTCTGTCAATCATATCCCAGGACACCCTTAAGCAAATCTGCTGTAGAAGCAGCCAGCGAGTTAAACTCAGGCCGTCGAATCTGGTTTTAACAGATTTTCAGAATTCCCGAGTCAGGGTGAAAGGGGGACTTCCGGTGGTGATGTCGAGGTGGTGCAGGGGAAAGAGGACAGTCTCCGTCCTCTAACTCTGATCTTTTCACGTTTGGAGACCCTTCGGGGGCGCAGAAAGCCTGGAGGGCTACGCGCGAAAAGGGTGAAGCCTTGGGAGTAGTGAGGTGAGAGGCAATCACCCACTACGATGAAAGGAAACCCCTTAAATTCAACGTGAAAACATCTACTATCATCAGATGGCAGATTCGAGGCCGTGACAAACCACAGAGGATGCAGAAGCAAAGATATACTTAATTGACTGTGTCATTGAGTGAGTTTAAAAACTATGAAAATATTCCAAAGTAATAGAAAAGTCTAAAGATTTACTTGTCTGGTAGTTTTGGTGTTGGAAGGAAGCTCAGCTGGAGAGGGAATCCTCAGCGCAAGCGGCGACCCGGCGGGAAGAGCTGTGAGTCAGCAAATTAAAAACAACCAGAGGATTAACAGGAGGGAGACAAAAAAAGAAAAAAAAGTCTTGTGGTGAACGTTTTAGCGCAGAACGAAGAAGAAGATAGAAGATTGAGGAAGGAGAGGTCGAGAGACCGGAGACGGAGACGGAGGAGACGGCGGAGTGATTGGGATGAGAGAAACAAAAGGAGACGACCGGCAGGCAGACAGCTGGAACTGCGGAGAAAATGGCGATCTGAGAAGGACAGAGAAGTAGTGATTTTAAGAAGATTGGATTGGAAGAAGTGAGGTCGGAGAAGGAAGGAGGAGATAGATTTGGACAAGCAGGAAATTCGGGAAAGCAAGGGAGATGGCGAGAGGACGTGATACGGTGGTGAAAGGGACAGGAACGGATAGACGGGCAGACGGTTGATGAAGAAATTTGGAGACATAGAGAGACTTTATTTCAAATTCGGAGAAGTAGTGTGCTGTGGAAGATTGGAGAAAGTGAGGTCGGAGGAGAAAGGAGGAGACAGTTTTGGACGTGTGGAAAGCTTGGAAAGTGAAGGAGACGGTGAGAGGACATGATACGGTGGTGAAAGTGACAGGAACGGATAGAAATTTGGAGTCATAGAGAGACTGTGTAAGTTTGGAGATAGCGAGGTCGGAGGAGAACGGAGGAGATAGACCTGAAAGTTTGGAGGGTTTGGAAAGTGAAGGAGACGGCGAGAGGACGTGACACGGTGGTGAGAGACAGGAACAAATATATGGACAGACGGTTGAAGGCATAAGATAGGAGAAGAAACCTGGAGTCCTAGAGAGACCGTGTGTTAAGTAAGAAAGAGAAAAAAAAGTGAAGAGGGGTGGAGAAGGAGGAGAGAGGTCTGGAGGTATAGTGAAAGTAGATATAGATTTAGAAAATGAAAGAAAGAAGAATTGTAAGTCTAGAATAAAAGGGTAAAGCTAGATAGGTTGTTGGCTAAATAAAGAGATATTAAGAATAGAAAGTAGTTGACAAATAGGATATTAAAATGACAACATTGAGAACAGGGAAAAAAAACAATATCAAGTTTAGTATTGACACCTTCATCCCCACCAGGAGAGAGAACAATAGAAGGGATGTTGGGGACTGAAAAACAAAGTGTAATGTCAAATATGCAAACCCTGCAGACAACTCTACTAACTATTCAAGAAACAATGCTAAAATGCAAGAGACAATGTCCAAGAATCACACAGAAATGAGAGGGGATATGAACAAATTAGATAATAAGATTGAAACAATACAACAAACAATTGAGAAAAATGAAGAAAGAATACAGACAGTAGAAGTAGGATTGGCTAAAATAGAGAAAAAAGTTGATACAGTAGATAAAAAATTGATGGGAATCAACAAAAAAATAGAAGAATCGATCATATATCTGGAAATGGATAGGGCGGCGTTCTATCTAAGATTCCAAAACGTGGTGGAAGATAAGGAAGAGGATTTGGGTACAATTATGGTAGAGCTGAGAGCTGAAGCTCTACAAAGGGATAAGCAAGAGGTATTGTTAGAAATAGATGAGGTGTACTGAATTCATACTAACTACGCCCGAAGGAATAGACTCCCACGAGAAGTACACATAAGATTCGTCAGAAAAAAAGTTAGAGACATAATATACAAGATTACAAGAGAAGATCCAATGATTTACAAAGGCATAGAAATTCAAACATTAAAACAAGTCCCAAAGAAAGTGAGAGAACAGAGAAGGGACTATAGATTTCTTAGTGTACATCTAATCAAAAGAAGCATACCATTCAGATGGTTAATCCCCGAGGGGATGTTAATAACATGGCAAGAAGAGAAGAGATTAAAAAATTAGAATCTAAATTACAAAGGGAGCCCCAGGATGAAATGATTAAAGAGGAAATGGTTTTGGCTAAACATAAATTAAATATGGTAGAACAAGAGGAGATGGCAAGAGAATTGAAAGTAGCCAAACAAAACTTTTTCGAACATGCAAATAAGCCTGGGAGGTGGCTCGCTTATAAATTAAAAAAAGAAAAAGAAAAAAGATTTATTCAGGAACTGCAAGACGAAAATGGAGAGTTGCAATATAAAATGGATAAAAAGAAAAAAATAGTTACCAATGGTTACCAATACGTGCTAGTCTGCAGAGACCAGCTCACCCACTGGGTGGAGGCATACCCATGCCGCCATGCCACTGCCCTGGAGACCGCAAGACACCTATTAAAAGAACTTGTGCCCAGGTTTGGAGTCCCAAGTGTTTTATACATGGACAGGGGCACACACTTTGTGTCGCAGGTAATCACACATGTCCTCCAAGCGTTGGGCATTAAACAAGACCTACACACACCGGGACACCCCAGTTCCTCGGGGGGGGTAGAGAGACAGAATTGAGAATTAAAAACTCTCCTAGGTAAACTCTGTCAGGAGACCCGCCTGCCCTGGCCCCAAGTACTACCCATAGCCTTGTTCCACCTTAGAACCCGGCCAAGGCGAGACATAGGTGTCTCCCCCTTCGAATTATTGTTTGGTCGGCCACCTGACACACTCAAAGGCCTAGACCCCCAGTCCCTCTGTTTAGAAAAAGGGGAAGTGGTCTTATCATCCTATCTTACAGCTCTACACCAGAGGCTCAAAGAACTGTGGAAGCAAAGTGCCCTGACGCAAACCTTACCATTAGAAGAAAACCTGCATCGTTTTGAACCAGGGGACTGGATTTGGATAAAATCATACAGCCGCAAGTCACCACTACAACCAAAGTGGAGTGGGCCCTTTCAAGTTCTGCTAACCACCCAGACAGCAATCAAAGTAACTGAAAGGAATGCCTGGATCCATTGGACGCGCATCAAACCAGCAGTCGTAGACCATAGCATTATACCTGAAGCAACACCAAAGGTTCCACCCCTGAGGCTCAAGAAACTGAAACAAATGGGGGAGGGAATTAAGTCCATCTTTGTTAAAATCTTACATACTATTTGTATTGTGTTTTTGTATTTGAAATGTACCTCTGGGTTCATGGAACCAAAATTGTTTCCACAAAAGGGGAATGTATGGGAGTATTTAGCAAGAGAAGTGCTAAACACCACCGATTTTTGCCTTGCTGGGGGTAGATCAGTAAAAAACATCTTAACCACATGCCTGATGGGAGTAGCAATAGCACCACAAGCCATCACTAACGACACTAAGTTAAGAGAGCACCCACTCACAGCCTCATATTACAATATTTTTGATTGGGGGACCAGTACAAACATAAAAGACAGCAGCATGTATATATTGCAAGTGGCAACTGTAACTCAAGCAGCTACTTGCTTCACACTGACCGGATGCTACATGCCTGAAGTCTCCAGCTGCTACAACCTCACTAACACTGAACTGGCCTGCAACAACACCAGGGCCATCACCTTTTCATACGGCTATATGAAACTTCCTACAGGATGGTTTCTGCTGTGTGGCCTAAAAGCTTATTCCTACCTGCCAGCAAACTCCACAGGGGGCCCTTGCACGTTAGGGCGACTAACCATGCTAATGCCCTCCCTGCAAAGGTGGCAGAAGAGAAGCTTCCACACATTGCCTCCTGACTGTGACTCAAAGGCCTCCCTCCTCACCAAAGCTGAATATATTGCACTGGCTGTCTCTCTAGTGGGAGTGCCAGGGCTTGCAGCACGGAACTCAAGGAATATAAACAGCCTGGCATGTACCCTAGCTAAAAGCCTAAACACCACCTCCCATGCTCTAGATGCCTTGAACAAAGAATTAAGGCAAGTCAGAGAAGCAACCCTCGAGAATAGAGCAGCTATTGACTACTTATTGTTAAGGCACAATCATGGCTGTGAAGAATTCCGTGGGCTCTGCTGTTTCAACCTATCCGACCAATCTGGGCTAATTGAACAAGATATCAAACATTTAAAAGAACTAGCACAGAACATTGGACACAACCAATCATCCTGGGACCTTTCCTGGCTCTTCTCATGGTTACCAGACTTCCATTGGTTGAAAATTCTCATTGCTAGCATAGTCACAGTCATAGTAGGTGGAGCCCTCCTTTGTTGCCTATGCCAATCAATTCCTTTAGGGTTGAAGTGCCTAAAGATCTGCACAACTCCATCAGAGGCAAAGAACAGAGCAAGAAAACCTCTCTCATGATGTGCCAAATTGATCACCACTACCGTATATATGAACCAGTTGGGCTAATCACTGGTACACCAGTGATAGCCCAAAATGGGGGAATTGATAAGAGTTGGACACCCCCTCCCCACCCCAACGAGGGAATGACTTGGCAAACACAGAAAAAAACCCAATATGAGCTAACCTGATTCAGCAGCAGCCTGAGGCTGGATGGCAAACACTTAACACACACTGATTGGAGAACTGGCTAGCAGCAATTGAGATTAACAAATACACAACAATAAAGTGATTAACACCTTTTAGGCAGGATTAAGAAGGAAATTTACCCAACAATAGTCACTGACCAGCAAATCAGGGAAGACAGATTTGAACTCACCAATCAGAAATGACAATTTTGGAAACCACGAAAGGGTATAAAAACTCATGTTTGAAGACCATTTTGTCTAGCTAGCCGGGGATTCATGCTGAATTGTCACTCAACTTTAATCTCCGTGATTAAACCTCTCTTTCCGGTAGCTGGCTTCACGTTCTATTTGTCCTCCTCTGCGCTGTTAAGGAGAATCCCGGCTGGAAGAGCCTGGACGGGGGAGTTCCTCCCAACAATATCATAACATAAAACCACCTCTTTTGGCATATGGGGGCACCAAAGAACATAAGGGTGTCTGGGCTGAGAGGGAGTGACTGGCCCAAGGCCACCCAGCTGGCTTTCATGGCCAGGTGGGACTTGAACTCAGAGTCTCTTGCTTTCTAGTCCAGTGCCTTAACCACTAGACCTAATTGGCTCTTGGTTAAGTATGGATACCCCAGCATTAGTTAGCTGTTCAGGAGAGGCCACACTTAATGTTTTTTAGAGCATACTTAAAGGCTTCTATTGAAACATTAGCAGAAACACTGCACTCTCCATTTCTTTCTTTTCTCCTCTGCAGTTCTTAAACTCTCCCATAGAGGAAACACCTGATGAAGTTTCTTATGCTGCAGTAAACCACAATTCACTGAAAATCAGACCAACAACCCTTTATGATACAGCCCCCGAATCCTGTATCTATGCAACAGTGTCCAAAGGAAGCATTAAGGAGACCCAATAAGGAAGGCTATTCAGAAGGGAAGATCATTCTGAGATGTTGGTATACCCATCTATACTACGGATACCCATGTTCAGATCATCTTGCGTATTCACATCCTCCTTCCTCTTTCACAGTTTTAATTGTTCAATCTCAGAGGTATGCTGGGTTCAGGCGAGCACATATCCTGCCCATAAGTCTCTTCACAAGCAGATTATTATAATAACCAATACTGCAAACTGAATCCTGGCATCCCGTAACTCAAGTCCAATTTTTTCCAAGACTGAGATGGGCCAACAGCAAAAAGAATCAGACAGGGAGATGTTAAGAGACTCGCTATGGAGTTACGAGTATCAGAACTCTATAACTGTAATCACGGCTAGAAGTGAATATTTAAGGGAAAACTCCTCTGAAGTTCTGGTTAGTAAAATAATATATTTTCAAAAAGGACAGTACAGAAATATTTTTGCTTTTAGATATGAACTCTATCTAGAGGCAACTCTACGAAAACCATTGGATCGTGCTTGCTTTTTCCTGACTTTTCTATGCAGCCATGAGGAATTTTATGTCTTGTGAAAGCAAGTTAACCTGCACCTACGGTAGATATTGTTTACACCCCAACAACCAACCTCATTATGATGGTGAAAATCCCCTTTTGCAACTGATCCTCCATTGCCAGACACAATGATGGATCTTTTGATTCTAGAATGGACATAGATAAGGCTGATTTGAATATTCTTACTATAATTAAAAAGGTGAGAAGGGTGTAAAAAATTCCGTGAACCTTTTCATATTCAGGAAAACATGTTCTGAAAATAATACCAACACCACCAAAACCCAGCCTTTGCAGTGGCTATATGACGTTTTGATCATATTATGATATATTGTTCTGACTCTTGTGAGAACAATTGTGTCCTCACCTGGGCAATTTGTGACAGGTTAACAAAAAGAGGGTGGACAGATAAATAATTTGAGACTGCTGATAGGTTATTAAATAGCCTCTTTCCCTCCAAATGTACAGCCACATTTCTCATCTCAGGGATTACATCTGGTAATCCGATCAAATCTGGTACAGTAATGTGATCATGCCCTTGAAAAATAAAGTGAAAGGAAGTTGACCCACCATGGGATTGTAGCAGGACCATGGCAACTTGTAGAGGAATATTTTAGCAGCGTGGAAGAGAGGAGGACAGGGCTGTGTCCCCCTCTCTTGATGACAAGACAAATTCAGGGTCACAGGGACAGAAGATACAACTGAGGTTTTTAAACTAAACTGAGGGGGGGGGAACAGGAATAATTTGAGGTTCCTTCTGTTGGCTTTGTTGAAGTACTGTATGTGTTCCTGAGAATGGGAATCCAATCTGAGCAAGGATTAGTGAAGCAGGTTTTGTGACTAACAATCATATATCTACAGGAAATATGGGTAGGATAGGCAAAGCCTTTACCTATTGTCAGGGCCCACTTCAAAACCTCATCCTAGGAAAGCAGAACTCATGGAAGCAGTTTCTTCCAAAAGGAACTTTTATTAGGAGAAGTTGACAGCAGGCATAATAGACAGGATCTGAGGGTTTCCTGCTCAGATCAATAGGTTAAAAGTGTCCCAAGAAAAACCCCACCCCATAGTTCATCCGGTCAGTTCAAATGGGCCAATCCCCAGATGTTAAGTCTGTTGTGGGAAAGAGTAAATAACGCTGGGCTGTCTCAGGTGCAGTGATGTTTTGTCGGCTCTTCACACCTTCACTTCCGAGTGCGGAGATAATCATTTGCCGGAGGCACATTCCTTTCTCCTTCCCCCTTCTCTAACTGACATCAAGGGGAGAGATGGTTCACAGAGGAAGTATGCAGAAACAGCAAAGTGCTACAATGTAGTGACAGAGGAAAATAAAGCAATAGCCTGCAGTGCTTTCCGTCCTCCCCTCCAGGAGCATGACAGAACCCAGAAGTATAGAGAGAACAGAGTTTGAGTTTAAAGCAAGAAAGGGGTCCCCTTAGAATATGGGTTCTGACACCTAGCTAACTACATCCAACCAGATGAAAGTTAGAGCATGGGTTCTGTGGATGTGGGAAGAAGAGCAGAAGGGACCCAAGATTTGCAATTTCTTAGACAAAGAGCAGGTAGACAAAGAGTACAATTCAGAATAAATCCTGAATTCTCTAACACATTCACAAAAACACCTCCTCTTTGTGGTAAGTCAGTCAGTGCCTTTGGATTTACACCACCAAGACATGGTTAATACGTGCTCCTCTGAAGAACCTCCAATGGCAGTTTGTCTTTCAAGTTGCAAAAAGTATTTCACTTGAAGTCAACTTCGTAGTTCTTATCTGGCTTTTCAATCCAGATCTCAAAGGAGCAGTTGGAGAGCAATTGCCTCACTTGGATCTTGTCAGCTGGAGCTGACACACAGGGAAGCCCAGTCAATGCCAACTTTTGAACTCTTAAATCCTACAAAACTTGCTTCCTGAACCTAGATTTGGAATTCTTCCTTTTTATATCTAGTTTTCTTTTTTAAAAAGAGGTTAAATCAAATTAAATTGGTACAAGGGTCTACTAGACTATTAATGTTGCAGTAGATTACTTAGTATGTAAAGCAATGTTTCTCAACCATGGTGACAATAAGATGTATGGACTTCATGTCTCAGAATTCCCCAGGCAGCATGGTTAGGGAATTCTGGGAGTTGAATTCCATGCATCTTAATGTTGCCAAGGTTGAGAAAGTGCCATAAAATAAAGGTTCTCTTCAGTTGAAGCCCACATCTGATGACCACGTATAATTTTCTTTCAAAGCATGGATTTATTTTGTCATAGCTTTCTTCTGGGGAAGTTTCTTTCAACTGCTCTATCTACCTTCAGCCCTGGACCTCCTCCTGGCCTTTCATCCAGATACTGACTAGATTGGCTTTTGCTTAGCGTTTTGAGCTCTGACAAATTCACTAGCCTCAGCTGTTGTGACATTTGATATGTAAATCAACCAGTGTAAATCACTGAAGCAATATAAATATCCTGTGACTAATCCACTAACATGGAAATTTGGGAACTTCTGGAACTTTTCCATTCTCAGAAATGGGGTAATGTCCACATTCATATTCATTACTATACTTATACTACTGGTGTTTTCTGTGATCTTGTTGTGTTTTATCTTTAGCGACCTTGAAGAGTTGCTGAAATGTGGCTGACTATAATTTAATAAAGACACAACACGCTACAGAGTGAGTCCTTTATCATGATCCTGAGGAGGCCGGTACCTTAATACAAAATGCAAATCTCATTTCTCTTGTCCAGGCCAGATTTCCAAGCTTCCCATTCAGTGAGATCCCATCCCAGGGTCATCCTGAAAAATGTCCACATCATCTAAAACAGAGGTGGGGAATTATGGCCCCTTTATGACTTGTGGACTTCAACTCCCAGAATTCCTAAGTCAGCCGTGCTGGCTCAGGAATTCTGGGAGTTGAAGTCCACAGGCCATAAAAGGGTCATAGTTCCCCACCCCTAATCTAAAAGAAGAGACTTTACTTGCCTGCAGCATTCTCTGTGACAAGAAAGAATTACAATTAGAGAAGCAGCAATATTCCCCATTAAAACTATTTTATTTGGGCTGGGAGTAGGACATTTCTCAACTTTCAGGTCCTTGCCTCCTAATCCATCTGTCTAAATGCAGTTTTGGCCAATATGTCCTTTCATCCGTTATTTAATTCCAAAAGTGAAAAGTTTTAACCCAGCTATCCTATTTAACCCTATTTCATGGTCTCCAACCTCATTTCTGTCTGTGGACATCATTCTACTTCCTGCCAACAACTCCTTACCTTACTTTAATGTTCCCCTGCTCCTAGCCTCAATCATGAGCTACAGTTGTGTTGTCAGAAAGACAGAAGAAGAGCGTTTATTAAACTGTTATGTCCTGGGCCTGTGATTGACAGAGCAGGTGCAGGAAGCTGCAGAGAGACCCGGGCAGACCACGTGGCTGCCCGGACCAGACAGGCTGTCTCCAGCCTATTGCGCACGTGCAAAGCGGGAAAATACGTTGCATTTATTGGCTGACGCTGTTCCCTGCAAAAGGTATAAAAGGGATCCACGCTATTTTGTGTTGGTTCTGTTGAAGTTGAATAAAAAAGCAACTGTTACTCCTGCCTCGTCTCAATGCCTTACCAACGCACAGAACAGAACATAAACCACTTACAGTATATTATCCATATGCCAGGTGTCAGGTTATAATCAATCTGAGTGGTCTTGGATCCAAAAGGACATGAGATAAGGCTGTCTACTTAATCAGATACATTTGTGACAGCACAGATTCTAAATTTTTCTTCAAAAAAAACACTAGCACAGTCACTTAACAGTAAAAAGTAGGAACTGTTTGCCAACACCTTTAAACATTTCTTTTCCATAATTAGGAAATTCTCTTTCTCTCCCAAAGTACCAACCAGTACCAAAATCAGATGTTTTATGGGCAGTGATTCAAAGTCAAATGTACCAATAAGGTTTGTTTACTGCAAACATGATAAAAAAGAAAAATATTGACAACTGCAAAAACCAAAATGCAAATGGGCAACGTGAAAGTCAGTGTTTATGCTTCTTTCTCCTGCTGATATAACACAATATGCCAGTGTTTCTCAACCTTGTTAACTGGAAGATGTATGGATTTCAGCTCTCAGAATTCCCCAGTCAGCATGGGGAATCTCATATGGTTGAGAAACACTTGAATACACCAAGGGCCTATCGCTTTAAGGCAGGAGGAAGTGTTGACATCTCTCCCTTGTTATTGCATTCAAATTACAGCCGTTTACTTCTGACTTTGTCAGACTGAGTTGTCACCCTTCCATGTCTTCCTGAACTTACGTTTTCAAGATGGAAACTATTATTTTGACATGCAAATCCATTTTGTTAGTTTATGCTTCAGTAGGTGGAAGAATTTAGCTCATACTGTCTGGGCTGGATTGGTCGGGTGTCCCTAATGTCTCTCTGCCGCTAAGCTTCACAATAAGCATTCACCAAAAGCATGAGATAAAATCTAAGGCTGTACAAATAAAAATGCAAACAGAATGCAACAAAACAAAACAAAACATAAATACATGATAAAAGGATGCCAGCCAAAAGACTGAGCACATTTCATAAGAAATTACATCAGAAGGAAGTTGCATTTTTAAAGCTTGCAACAAGGAACATTTATACAGTGCATCCACAGACAACTTCTTAAAAATAGCTGGTTCCTAAGCAAGATTAACATCAGTATTCACAGGTAAGATGCATAATACAGCCTCTTTATGTCATAAGATATTACGAACACATTTTTAAAATCTGTAGAAAAAATGCTTGGCATTCATATTAATATAGACTGTAAAACAGACAGTATTTTAGCAATTTGTACATTTTTACTTGAATCTTTATTCAGATCTAAATATTAATCCTCCTATGAAACTTACATTGCTTGCACAGGATAAAAGAAATAAGATGCTAATTAATATCATACCATACGATAAGCATGTTCTTGTTACTTTTTTATCTTCTGAACTAAACATAGTAATCTGTTTTCCCTCACAATATGCCAGTCTCCCATTTTATGATGGCAAATAGTCATGAGCTTACCAGCTCTTAAGAGACCACATAAATTTTCCTCCAGGTGGATCTGTCCTCAACCTGCTTCTTTAGGTCTTCCAATGGTGACATCACCACTGCAGCTGAGACCATGCACCTTACTGCTGGGTGTCCTCTTCTCATTCCTTCCACCTTTCCTAGCATTAATGACATCTCCCAGGGAGACAGGTTTTTACAAAATGTGTCTGAAGTAAGACAATTTGAACCTGGCTTTATATGGCTGCTAAGAATTGACATTGACTTTGTACAGTAGCACACGATCAATCAATGCTTGTGAGTTTGCCACCTTCCAGTTTTGTTGTTTTCCCTGCTTCCGATCTCAGGACATTACTGCAAGTCTTCCATCTCCGTGAAACCCAACAGTTCTCTTGCAGGACACATTTTCCATCAGTTGCGCAAGTGAACTGTACAGGGAAACAACGTTCCACCTGAGGAGAAGCCAGCTTCCAGGCACATGAGTGGATCTCAGAAGTACAGGTGGGTCCTCGACTTGCGACCACAATCGAGCCCAAAATTTCTGTTACTAAGCGAGACGCTTTCACGAATTTTGCCCCATTTCATCACCTTTCTTGCCACACTTGTTAAGAGAACCACTGCAATTGTTAAGTTGTAACACGGTTGTCAAGTGAATCTGACTTCCCCATCGACTGCTTGTCAGAAGGCCGCAAAAGGCCATCACAGATGCCGCAACCATCCTAAATGTGAGTCAGTTGCCAAGTGTCTGAATTTTATCATCTGACCCTGGGGGTGCTGCAATGGTCATAAGTGTGAAAAACGGTCACAGGTTGCTTTTTCCAGTGCTATTGTAACTTTGAAAGGTCACTAAGCAAACTGTTGTAAGTAAAGGACTACTTGTACTAGGAAACCTTATTTTATTTCACTGATGCTAATCTGCAATATGGGGAAATATACTGCTGCATAGAGCGCTTCTCCATTTCAGCTGAGAACTTCACTCTCCAGTGACAAAGATCACAAGAGGAGGACCAGGACTGCATGCTGTTCTCATAAAAGACACTAAAGCAGGAAAATTGCACTAGATAAAAGTGCATGTTAGAGGTAAAGTAATATTTTTCTATTTTTGTTTTATATCTTTGTTTCATTTTAGGCACAAGTGACACAAGGTACATTAAAAATTCATTTTAGGGAAGGGAAGGTCTCTGAGTTGAGCTCAACCCCAAGAATGTGGTTTGGTGTAATTTTCATTGGCTTTTTTCTGCTGTAAAGCAACTAAAATGAATCCAATCAGTAGCCTTTAAATGGTGATTTTAAAAAAACAGCTTAGACAAGCAGCCTATACAGTAGTGGCCAAAATTATGGAAACCTTTTGGGAAAAGTGTACAGTAGAAATGCCACCTTTGGTTAAGTTTCCACCCATTTTTCTTCTAATTTCTTTATAACTGTAGCCTTGTTCACTTAATAATACTATTTTACATCGCTTTCTGGGCAACCAGTCAACTCTGCACCATTACTTTAATTTTATTACATTTTACAAGCTCACTAAATGAAAGAACACAAAAAAACCCAACCAACTTGATAGCGATCACATAACACACTGACAAATGTCCTCCTCTCAGCTTCAATACATGACATCAATAACTGAATCCTACTGTGATCTGATTGGCTCATTG
>BFFQ01009372.1:4549-17606 GCA_003402635.1 Protobothrops flavoviridis
TGTACATTTGGTTTTTCTTGCCTAAATGTAGAACCTTACTTTTTTCCCCATTGAATTTCATTTTGTTAGATAGCGCCCAGTGTTCAAGTCTGTCCAGGTCCTCCTGTATCCTAAGCCTGTCTTCTGGAGTGTTGGCTATTCCTGCCAGCTTGGTGTCATCTGCAAATTTGTAGATTGTACTTTTCCAACAACCTGTAAATCCAAGACACTGCTTTCATTGTTTAATTCCCCCTTCCTAGATTGTTGATTCAGGGAATATCCATTTCTTTAGTGTTAATTAATATTGTTAGTTATTTAGGGATAGATTTGTACTGGTTGCTTCATTTTTTTTGAATTTTGTGTTTTTTTAGACTCCAGGTCTTGTACATCCACCCAAAAATGACAACAGCCAAAAAACCAAAAACAGATAGTGGAAGATTATTCCAAGAGGCCTGGACACGGTCATTTGGAGTGATTGAACGCAGTGGGAAAGCATTATGTGTTCTATGCAACGAAAGTGTTGTGTGTCGCACATCAAGTGTCAGAGGGCACTTTGAAACCAACCACAGAAATGTTGCCCAACTTGGTGATAATGAAAGGAAAGAGTTTCTTGAAGGGAAATTGAGGAGCTATCATTCCCAGCACCTTAGTTTTTCCAACTATCTTTCCAGAATGAATCATCTGACAGCTGCCAGTTTTAAAATTTCACTGTGCATAGCAAAACACGGTAAGCCCCTCTCTGATGGGGATATTATCAAAACGGCCATGTTGTCTGGAAGTGATTCTCTTTTTCATGATTTCCCAAACAAGGATAAAATTATTCAACGCATCTCTGAGATACCACTGAGCAGAAACACCTTTAAAGATAGAGTCCAGTGCATGGCAAGTGATGTTAATCAGCAGCTCACCACTGACTTACAAAAGGCAGCCTGTTACTCCATGTGCTTGGACGAAAGCACAGATATCAATAACCATGCAAGGCTGTCAGTAATTTTGCGTTATGCTGTTGGTGACGTCATGAGAGAGGAGCTGCTGAACTGATGTCTTTGCCTGAAAGAACACAAGGTGTAGATATCTACAATGCTGTGAAGGAAGCTTTTTTGTCACAAGACATAAGACCAGAAAAGGTGGTTTCAATTACAAGTGATGGAGCACCTTCTATGGTGTGGGCAACATATGGTTTCATACAGTTGTTTCTTCAAGAAACAAAACATAAAGTAATTCATCATTCACCAGGAAGCTCTTTGTGCCAAGGAAAGGAACAAAAAATTTGACAATGTCCTCAAAGATGTCACAAAAATAGTGAATTACATCATGGCTCATGCTCTGAATTGTTGGCAGTTTCGAGTACTACTTGAGGAGGTTCAGGCACAGTATGATTGTTCATTTATATATAATAATGTCCGGTGGCTGAGCAGAAGACGAGTCCTGGATAGATTTGTGGCCTGCTTGGATGAAATTCGGCTGTTTATGCATGAAAAAGGGCAAAAATATCCACAGCTCACTGATATGGCCTGGCTTACCAACCTCATGTTTTTTACAGACTTTACACACCACTTCAGTCTGCTCAACAAACAATTACAAGGTCCAGGGAAAACAGCAGAAAGGATGTTTTGTGACATCCAAACATTTGAGAGAAAACTGCAGGTTTTTGAAAGAGACCTTGAAAGTTGGAAGCTGAAATATTTTCCTAGTCTAAAAGTTCATTTAGAGAATTCTACAATATTTGCAGACAATCCTACAAGCCATCAGGAAACCTACAAGGAATTTTCTAGCATTGTAGCAGCTGCAAAGGTAAATTTTAGTAACAGATTTTCACAGTTCCGTAAGATGGAGACAACCCTGTGTTTTCTTACTTCTCCAGATAAAGCCAAATTTGAAGAACTTGATCTTTCCTCCTTAGAGTGGTTAGACTGAGGAAATCTGGAAATGGAGCTACTGGGATTTCAGGAAAATACTATCTAGAAACCTGCATGAAACACTATAGAAGATGAAAGGGATGACAAAGGACAGCACAGTTAGTTCTGATAATGAAATCCTCAAAGTGTGGAATTCTCTGCCAGATAATTTTAAATCCATGAAAGCACTTGTGATTGCTTTCCTTACTTTGTTTGGATCATCTTACGCTTGTGAGCAGCTGTTTTCAGCTTTGAATTATATCAAATCTGACACCAGAAGCAGATTAACAGATGACCTGAGTGCTGCATATGTTGCTCTCAAACTTACAAACTATGAGCCAAGGGTAGATAAATTATCAGCAGGCATACAACAGCAAAAATCACATTAATTCTTTAAAAGCATGCCAAATGCAAACTTTTACTGTTCAATAAAAGCTTGTTTGTATCATTGAAAGCTCTGTTGTTGTGTTTTTGGGAGGTGGAGTGAGTGGGGGATTTTTACTTTTTGCCTCGTTTTACTCTTTTAAAAAGAATGCACCCCAATGCCCCCCTGCATAGCCAGAAGCCTTGCGCCATCGCCGTTCTCCTGCCATGCTCCCCCAGCCCATCTTTCCCTTCCTTTGAAACAAGCAACCCCCCCCCAATCCTCCCGTTCCTTCCTTCTGAATTAAAACGAGAGAAAGACAAGTTTTTTCTTTTGTGGTCTTTACATATTTAGCCTGCAGCTAGAAGGAAGTGGGGAAGAAAACCATCGCGAGACACTCTTCTGTTTTAACTTTTTTCCCTTGTCGCTTTTTGGAGTTTTCATCCTGCTTTCGTGAGAAGGCAGCGTTTGGGACAGGGTGTAGCTGCCCTTCTCCTCCAAGCCATCATCTGAGCAAGACACCCGCCTGCCCGTGCTCTTCCCCCTCTCTGAGGCTTTCATTGAGGATTGGCGGGAGGGGCTGTCTGGTTTTTATTCCCCTCCCATCTGCTGGGTGGTTGCAGAAGGTTTGGTCTCTTCTGTTGTGCTTTGAGGTTACCCACGAAGCACGTTTGTTTTTTGGGGGGGATCCCCACTCTGGTTGCTAAGCTTGCTTAAATCTTCCACCTCCTCCTCACCGGAGCCTCCCTTTGTCTGCAACCTGCCCTAGCCCCTGCCTCTCCTTGCCTTGCCTCGTGGCAATGGCACCCCTGCCCTGTCTCCTCCCTTGCCTTACTTCGCAGCCTCCTACCCACTGCCTCACCCGCCAGAGAACCCCTGGATCGCCCCCAATCCTGCCCGGCCACCACAGGCATCTCTCCTCAGGAGCAACATCGAGGTGGCCACGCCCACTTGGCCACGCCCATTCGGTGGCCATGCCCACTTGGCCACACCCATTTGGTGGCCATGCCCACTTGGCCACACCCATTCAGTGACCACACCCACTTGGCATGCCCATTTGGTGGCCACGCCCACTTGGCCACACCCATTCGGTGGCCACGTCCCCAGTACCCTGCGATGTATAAGTGGATTTCAGGTTGCAGTTTGGGCACTCGGTCTCTAAAAGGTTCGCCACCACTGCCCTAAACCAACTTCCGGGTGGTTGTGGCAAGAAATCAGGTCACACCACCCATCGCATTATGGGAGCTGCCACCAACTAACAGCACAATTGTTTTATTTAAACCAAGAAATGTCAAAAATTAATGGCTCTCATTGTATCAATATGGAAAGACAACACAGAAAGTGTCAAGGAAACTAAAACTTCTACACACTCTACAATTTTCTCTCTCTCTGCCAATGGTGCTATCCCAGGTTGTCACTTTCCTGCCTCTTAGCCAGCTCTCATGCAAAAAATGGTGTGTCTAGAACAGGTGGCAAATGAAGTTTCACTTCAGTTACAAGGAATTATAAAATCAGCTCCAAATTAGGATGGATACATGGAGATCTCATTGAAAAGAAAATCCCAAACTCTTAACATTAGGCTAGGTTCAAGGATACTGAGTGCTTCCATGGAGATAAAGCACAGGCAGCATTAGAGTTAAGTGTCACCAACCTAGAATGGCACCAAACTCCATAACTCTGGGTGACCTTCTCTAGCAGCCTTTGAATTATGGAAAAGAGAATGAGTATTTAATATTGCATGTGCTGATAGCTGCAAGAATAATATTTGCCCAATTTTGGAAAAATGAAAATTTACCATCTGACCAGGCTATAATAACAAAAATACTCGAATGTGCAGAAATGGATAGACTGACTTTAGAAATGAAAGAGAAAGAAGACACAATTTACTTTAAAACATGGGGAAATTTTTATTATTGGTTACAAACACGCTAGAGTGAGAAAAGGTTATGAAATTTAAAGAGATAATTGATAATTTGTATTTATATTCCATGATTATTTGTATGAACCTGTTCTTATTTCTTCTTCTTCCTCTTTGTATATTTGTGATCTTAAATAATATGGTAAACTATAATTAATATATAGTATATTATTATTTTAAAGTGTTTCTAATTAATTAATATTAAGCATTATTAAGTAGTGAAATGAATGAGATTTATTGACTAATTTGTTATTTACGTGATTATATGGAAAGTTGTTTAATAATAGAGTAATTATTAAGATTTAATATGTAAACCCGGACTGGTAGACTTGCTGAAGCGATGTTATTTTGTGGGATTAATCCCACTTTTGTATTATCCCTTTTCCCTGGTCTAACCTTTTTGTATGTTTCCCGTTGTCTTACCCTTTTTGACCCTATCCTCCTATTACCTTTATAAAACTCAATAACAATATTTATATATATAAAAAAAGGACAGCAGAAGTCACTTTCCTGGCTGTTGAACTATCTCCATCCAGCATGACTTTCTGGATGTGTCCTAACAGGAAGACCGCTAGAGAACACTGCCTCAAGGGGTCTATCTGTGACTTTTCTCTAACACGCTTTTATCCAGCTACCCCTCCTTACATGGAAGAAGTTCAGGGTCCCAAGAGCAGAAGCTCCTTCTCACCACAATCATCACCATCCCTGTCTCTGAGACCTCTTCTCCTATGTCTCCAGTGACTGCCTTTGATGTAAACATCAGACTGAAGCAACATGGAAGAGATCTTGCCTCAGAAAAGTATAAATATCACAGGTTATGCTTTTGGTGGCTCACATTACAGGACAGACAGGAGCTGTGCTCTTGAATATATTTTCTCTCTCTTTGAGATGAATCTTGGTTTCTATGTTTGAATCAAGAAAGCCACTGAATATTCCATCCTGTCAGAGTGCTTTGAATTCTAATTCTTTTTTAGAAAGAGTAAGGAGATTGATTCCGCCCCATGAATTATGGACATCCTGATTCTCCTTCTGCTTCTGGTGCTGCTGCTGTCCCAGCCACTCTCTGGGAAGCTGAGAATGAAGTGCCCACTGAATTTGGATAACCAGGATGGAAAAAAGCCATGGAGCTATTATAGGCCAGGAGATCTTCTCCTTGGTATAGTCATCTCTCCATCAGGAATAACATCTGCAACATTACCTTTCAACATGGCTCCTTCTAATCACATTCGGCTGTAAGTCATGAGATGGAGTTTCATTCCCTCCATTTACAGTTCTATCACTCTTCTTCTTTTTTCTTGTTTTACTTACTCTTATATTACAGGTTCTGACAAATTTTTTGAATCCTTTTGATTAACACAGCCTCTCTCTTTTGCTAGTATTTTTGTTGTTGTTGCTGTTGGTGATGCTAATATTAACATGATCATGATTTTACGCTAGTTTATCCACTGGAAAGTTTTTCATACTACGCATGATTTGCAATATTGAACTGGTGAAGGAGAATCCCCGGCTCTTGCAAAATCTCACACTTGGCTACAACATCTATGACAACTATGATAACACCCTCGGCACTTCAGATGCCTTGATGGACATGCTCTCTACTGGAGAAGCCAATGTTCCCAACTATAACTGTGGAAGGAAGGACACATTTTTGGCTCTTGTTGATGGAGCTATCAGAGACATCTCCATCCAGATGTCAACATTAGGAGGCACTTACAAAGTCTCACAGGTTTGTGTTTGTCATTCCCTTTCTGTAAAGTAAGTGGGGTGTTGGTATGTAAGCAATAGATCCAACCGTGTCTTCTCTAGGTAATTCAAGATAATTTTGAATATCAGTCTATACTTTGAAAGGCACTTTATTCCCTTCCAAGAAATGGTGCCACGTTAATAACACCCATCTCACCGCAAAAAGCCTCTTTCTCCCAAACAGCCCATTTCCTCTCTGTTTCCAAAAGCTTTCATGAAGTGTAGGCGCAGGGCTGCAGATCCCCCCTAAGGTTTTTTTGTAGGAGGACTGTGCCCACTGCAACATCACTACCATCAGCTTGGATGATGAAAGTTTCCTCATGATCAGGGTGTTTAAGAACTGATTCTGCTGCAAATAATCTTTTTCATCATGGCATTTGTAAGTGTTGTAAATAAGGATTGGGATATACAAAAGATCAAAAGAAATCTGTCTTTTCATGATATCATCCCAATTGTTTAGAGCAGTGGTGGCGAACCTATGGCATGAGTGCCAGAGTTGGCAATTGGAGCCCTCTCTTTGGGCATATGTGCTGCTGCCCCAGCCCCGCCTCCCTCCACGGCCCCCTCCACACCAGCAGCCCCCCTAGAGGAGAGTCGCCCCCAGACATGGCCTGCTTGGAGCAGCGCAGCCAAGGACATGGCAGCTGGCAAGTGGGGACAAGACTCCGCCCTTGCGCCCCATTGCAAACAGATGAAGCTGTGGGGCACAGATGAAGGGCGTGGCTGCCATGGCGCTCCTGGGCCACCTGGGCGATCTGCGGTGGGCCATGGAGTTGAGTGGTCCTGCGGGTGGGTTGGGGTGTGGCTGGGGCGGTACGGGGGTTGGGGCAGTTTTTGGGCACTCGGTCTAAAAGGTTCACCATCACTGGCTTAGAGGCTTCTGCTGCACACTTGTGAAGGTAAGGAGAGGCTCTGTGTCCAATCAAAAGATCTTCTGTATAATAGGAATGTGCAGTACAGATGGAAAAGTCCTACGGGTTAGTCTTATGGGATTACCTTTCCTACTGATGATGAAACATATATGTATTATGAACCTTTATGGGCCACTAACATTAACTAACCATTATATTAAAAATCTACAAATGTGTTAGGCAAGGTATCAACTATTTTTTGCCTTAAAATTCTCATGATCAAATTCATCATAAATGGTTTGAAGAGCAATATGGCCTCTGGAGAGGATTTTCTACTAGCTGAAAAATTCAAGAAATATCGCAACTGGTGGGACCCTCCATTGACAGATACATTTACACATATAAATAATATCTGCCATGCCCATTTGGGTCAAAGATGGCAATTGTAATTCTTATATGTACCATCCGATCATAATCTACTACTTGCCGAAGGCCAACTGAAACTAAAAAGGATGAAAAACCCGAATCCTGCTAAAACAAGGATTGACAGAGACTTCATCATTAAACATGGAGGTAAGATAAAAGAAGAACTAGAAATTCATTTAAGAGAAACCAACAACCTGAATGATGATGATGTAGAAGCGAACTGGAATAAATTTAAAAATGCAATAGTAGAGGTAACAAATTCAAAACAGAGAGAGGGGTACCACAAGAAACAACAGTGGATGACGGAGGAAATTCTTCATCTCATGGATGAAAGAAGACCTTATAAAAATAAAAACAAAGAAAAATACAATGAATTGCAGAAAACAATTAGAAGAAAAATTCAACTGGCAAAAGAAAAGTGGTTTGCAAAAAGATGCAAGGAAATAGAAGAGACAGAACGTATGCATGATAATTTCAATTTACACAAAAAAGTGAAAGAAGCAGCAGGCCTCTACAAAAAGAAAACCAACAACTTAGTTGACAAAGAGGGGGAAATTATCATAGATGAGGATGAAAAAGTAAAAAGATGGATGGAATATATTGAAGAACTTTTTGAGGACACTAGGGATGATATAGATATGGGAAGTATAACAACTGGACCAAACATCACTATGCAGGAGGTTGAACATGCAATAAAAATAGCAAAAACAAGAAAAGCCACAGGACCTGATGATATCCCAGTAAAAATTTTAAAATTGCTGGAAGACAATGGGAAGAATTTTTTACTACTTCTTCTTCTTCTTCTTCTTCTTCTTCTTCTTCTTCTTCTTCTTCTTCTTCTTCTTCTTCTTCTTCTTCTTCTTCTTCTTCTTCTTCTTCTTCTTCTTCTTCTTCTTCTTCTTCTTCTTCTTCTTCTTCTTCTTCTTCTTCTTCTTCTTCTTCTTCTTCTTCTGCCATATCTGTTATCGGACGTTGGCAATCATGTTAGCAATCCTGTTTTTATCAGCAGCCACACGAAAAAGTGCTGCTGAGTTTTGTCCATTTTTTACTGCAGCTCTTCAATCGAATATATGAAACAGGAAAGATACCAAATGATTGGCTAAAATCAACTTTTGTGACAATCCCCCAAAAAATAAATGCAAAGAAGTGTACTGAATACAGAACAATAAGCTTAATGAAAATATTCCTGAGAATAATTCACACAAGAATATACTACAAAATTGAGGAGCATCTAGGTAACACACAATTTGGTTTCAGAAACAATTTTGGTACACAAGATGCGCTATTCAGCATTCAAGTTTTTGTACAGCATTGTAGAGATGTCAATCACAGTGTTTACATGTGCTTCATTGATTCTGAAAAAGCATTTCATAAAATAAGACACAACAAACAATTAGAAATTCTGAAACAAGTGGGACTAGATGACAAAGACATCCAAATCCTAAAGAATCTATATTGGCATCAGGTAGCAAATGTGAGACTAGGCAGAAATAAGAAGAGGGGTCAGACAGTGATGTATTCTGTCTCCACTGTTGTTCAATATCTACTCTGAGTCAATCTTCAACGAGGCACTGGAGAACATCGATGCTGGCATCAAAGTAAACAGTGTTTGGATCAACAACTTAAGATATGCTGACAATACAGTTCTGCTTGCCAGTAAGCATGAAGACCTTCAGCTCCTCATCAACAGAGTCACAGAAATATCTGAGAAATATGGCTTGAAGCTTAACACCTCGAAAACCAAGATCATGGTCGTCAGCAGACAACCCGTTAATTTACCACCAATAAATTTGGAAGGAATTTAGAAAAAGTTGAAAGGATCACGCACCTCAGGTCTAATTTACATGAAAGCTGGGACATGACCATTGAAGTAAAGACAAGGATAGAGAAAGCTCGAACAGCATTCTTCAAAATGAAAAAGGTCTTCTGCAGTCACAACATAAGCCTAAGATTGAAAATCAGGCTTGTCAGATGTTATATTTTTTCTATCCTGCTCTATGGAGTAGAGAGTTGGTATCTGACAGAAGGCCACCTGAAGAGACTAGAAGCATTTGAAATGTGGATTTACAGGCGGCTGTTACGTATAAGTTGGGTTGACAAGATCAGAAATGAGGAGGTGATAAGCCGCCTGGGAAAGCCAAGGGAAATCATCAAAACAATTAAAAAACGAAAGTTAGAATATTTTGGACATGTTATGTGACACTGAGAAAAATACGGCATACTCCATTTAATCCTCCAGGGAAAGATTGAAGGCAAACAAGGTACAGGCAGAAGAAGAACATCGTGGCTTCAAAATCTAAGGGACTAGTTTGGACAAAACTAAGCAGCACTTTTTCGTGCGGCTGCTGATAAAAACAGGATCACCAACATGATCGCCAACGTCCGATAACGGATATGGCACAAGAAGAAGAAGATATATAAAAAAGGGACTAAAAAGGACCCCAGAAATTCCAGGCCCATTTCTCTAACAGATATTGTGACTAAAATATATGCAAATGTCCACTTGAAAAGAATTGATAGTAGGAGGATGAAAAGTGGATTCCTTGTAGAAGAACCAGCAGTCTTTAGGTAGATGTGATCCACTCTTGACAATTCTTTTGTCTTGAACCATCTAACTATAAAAATATCAGTCACAGGAAATAATGGTTTGCTGCCTTTATAGCATTTGACACAGTCAGCAAAGAAATGATATGGAAGAAATTGACTGCCCTTCAAATGGAGCTCAGGATGTTGACCCTGCTCAAAGCCCTTTCTACAAGCACTGACAGTGAGAACAATTAATCAGTGGAACGGCTTGCCTCATGAAGTTGTGGGTGCTCCATTAATGGAGATTTTCAAAAAGAGGCTGGACATTCATTTTGTCTGGATCTCTTGCTATGGGCAGGGGGTTGGACTAGAAAACCTCCATGGTCCCTTCCATCCCATTTTTGTTCATTTGTTTGAGAGCGTGTTTGGGGCTCAATGGAGCCTTGAGAAGTAGGATTGATATGTACCAAAAGATAAGATAAAAGTATTGTCGATATGACATTTGGGTTGCATGTGCTGTTAAGAGGACTTGGCTCCTATTCTCATAATAATTATCTGATTATGGATGAGTCAAAGTCAAAAGTTATGGTCTTTCAAAATGACAGCATTGCCATATAGGGCTAATTGATGAGGAGGCAACAGAGCAAGTTCACACCTTTCCTTACCTGGGAGAACTTTTCTCTGTGACTGGATCTTGGCTCCCTCAACATCAAAGGAGCTCATTTAGAAGGCACAAGTGATTGCACTGTTAATTTTTAAAAAGAAATTATAGGTATGTGGCTTCCTTAGACTGAATTATTAAATACAAAATACCAACATTACCATTATGCACTTATATTGAGCTGAATTTTGGGATTTAATTTATATCACTACTAGAACAAATCCGATCAGATCATCTGAGAAGTATCTTGAGGGTGGATAAAAGGACTTCAGCTGCTGCCCTCAGAGCAGAATTGGGAATTTATTCAATTTATAAAGTTGGGGCATATAATTATTTTTAATAAAATCAATGGTATGGAAACAATAACAATAACAATAATACTAATAATAGTGGACTGGACTCAAGCAGAACTAAAAGCAATGGATAGGAAGACCAGAAAAATAATGACAATGAATCATGCCTTTCATCCATGCAGTGACATTAACAGACTTTATTTACCAAGGCAAATAGGTGGGCGTGGAATGCTGCAAGTACATCAGATGGTTGAAGAAGAAAAAATGGCTTTGGAAGAATATCTGAAGGACAATGATGAAGATGCACTGAAATTAGTATATCAGGAAGGCTTACTGACTACTGGAGAGACCAAACTGGCCTACAAGAAAGACCAAATGAAGAACAGAATAGAGGATTGGGAAGACAAAGCACTACATGGCCAGTACATTAAAAAAATAGCTGGGAAAGCAGATAATAACAAAACCTGGCAATGGCTAAGAGCAGGAAAATTGAAGAAAGAGACTGAGGGACTAATTCTGGCTGCACAAGACTAAGCCTTAAGGACAAATGCATACATAATCAAAATTGAGAAGACAGCAATAGACAGTAAGTGCCGCCTATGTAAAGAAGCTGAAGAAACAGTGGACCACCTGGTAAGCTGCTGCAAGAAGATTGCACAGACTGACTACAAGCAGCGTCATGACAAAGTAGCAACAATGGTGCATTGGAAGATCTGCAAGAAAGATCATTTGCCTGTAAAGCAAGAACTGGTGGGATCATAAAATAGAAAAAGTCATAGAAAATGATAAACTGCTCTGGGACTTCAGAATTCAAACAGTCAAGCACCTGCAACATAACACCCCGGACTTAACAATTGTCGATAAGAAAGACAAAAAAGTCTGGATAGTGGATGTTGTGCCTGGAGACAACAGAATAGACGAGAAAGAACTGGAGAAGATAACAAAATACAAATACAAATAGAAAGACTATGGCAAAGGCAAGCAAAGGTAGTACCAATAATAATAGGCACCTTGGGTGCAATCCCAAAACAACTGGAGCACCACTTGAACACCATCATCGGCATTGACAAATTCGCCATTAGTCAGTTGCAAAAGGCAGCCTTACTAGGAACTGCTTCCATCCTGAGACGATATCTGTAATACCATCAAACATCCACATCTGCCTATCCCAGGTCTTGGTAAGGACTCGATAGGTAGACAAAAATGCCAAATCCAGTCTGGCTGACTGTGCGATGATCAATAATAATAATAATGATAATAATGATAATAATGATAATAATAATGATGATGATGATGATGATGATGATGATGATGATGATGATGATGATGATGATGATGATGATGATGATGATGATATCATCTAGTCCAACCCTTCCTCAGGCTGGAAGCCCTATACTATTTCAGACAAATGGCTGTCCAGTCTCTTCTTAAAAACTTCCAGTGTTGGAGCAGCTTCTGGAGGCAGGTTGTTCCACTGGTTAATTGTTCTGTCAGGAAATTTCTCCTTAGTTCTCTCTTTAGTTAATTTCCATCTGTTGCTTCTTGTCCTGCCTTCAGGTGCTTTGGAGAACAGCTTGACTCCCTCTTCTTTGTGGCAGCCCCTGAGATATTGGAACACTGCTATCAGGTCACTCCTCGTCCTTCTCTTCATTAAACTAATAAGAGTCCCCAACCGCTATTAGAACAAACAAATTTAATTTAAAACATTGATTTTATGTTAGGAACTGTCGTCTCCCTGTCTTTTTTGCCACTCGAGAAAAACCTTAAAAATGCTGCACAAAGAATCCAAGATGGTCAAAATAGAGAAAAGTAGGGCCAGCTTCAGTAAGGCTGGTACACTGAAAGGTATCAGCTGCTACAAATGTACCTTATTAAGTATTGAGTTAAATCTTCCAAACTCCTTACAATGAATATACTTATATTTGTGGAGATCCAGAAATAGAAGATGTAATACATCTATTATTTTGAATGTCAATTATTCAAGAAAGAGGGAGATCAATATCTTGGATTGTACTTTAGAAAAACATTCTATTGGGATCCTAATATTTAAAAAAATGTATTTCCTCTGTGCTCAGAATTCAAGTTATATACTGTATAATAAAGCCCTTTTCGGAAGGAAATTATGGTCTGATTGTGGTAAATTCTAGGGTTATAAAGAAATACTATTTCAGAGATACTTTTACTTTCCTTCCGGCTGTGGATGGATATATTGTTAAAACTGCAAAAAATCTTTAAAAATTAAGGAAAAATCTCCAAAAAATAAGGAAAAATTAAAGAAAAATTTGTTTGACTTTTAACTGTTTTGGATTGTTCTGGACTGTATATTAAAGTTTGTTTAAAAAACTTAAGAATGGCTTCTAAACGAGGTGCAGCCCCTGCAGCACCTAAGTCAGCTGTT
>BFFQ01009372.1:19440-37107 GCA_003402635.1 Protobothrops flavoviridis
AAAAATTATAGACCAATATCCTTATTGAATACGGATTACAAGATTTTTGCAAAAATTTTAGCCAATAGACTAATGCAAGTAATTAAACAGATCATTCATGTGGATCAGTCTGGATTTATAAATGGAAGATATATGAAGAATAATGTTAGACAAATTGTGAATTTGTTGGTGTCCGGTCGAGCCCCAACTGCACAAGACGGGAGGTTGAGGGGGAAAGGGATGTAGGGAAGAGGGAGGAAAGAGGAGTGGTGGAAGGTAGGGAGGAGGAGAGGAAAGTGCAGTAAGTGAGAGGGTGGTGCGCTTGGGGGGACACCGGACACGTCCGTTAATGTATTGATTTGTTATTTTTGTTGGTTTATATTGTGACATATCTGTATTTCTTTTTTAATTGAAAAATTAATAAAAATTTATTTAAAAAAAAAAAAAAAAGAAATACTATTTTCATTTTTTATGTTTATTATTGTACTTATTTTTCTAAATTCTCTTTTTACGTGGAATCTTGTTAATGTTCTGTGTTTTATATTCTGTATTTTGATATGCCCTAATGACTAATGAACAGGAAATGTTCTAATATGTGCATGAGAAAAAAGTTGGATTCATTAAAAGCTAAATATTGGGACTTGGTAGGACCCCAAATATAACACAGAATTCTTCATTGTTTTTTCAGGTTAGTGATAGAATTTCTTCAGAGGCTCTGAGTGATAAAAGTCAATTCCCTTTTTTCCATCCAATGCTCCCCAAAGAAGGGATCACGTACCAAGGAATTGTCCAAATTCTCCTCCATTTTGGATGGACCCTGATTGGTCTCTTTGCTTCAGACACAGAGAAGGGAGAGAATTTCATGAGAACTTTTACTCCTATGCTTGTCAAGAATAGAATTTGTGTTGTTATATCACAACTATTCTCAACGACTGGACATACAGCATTCCTCATGGATGCCCTCTCTAAGTGGAGACAAGTCAACGTCTTTGTTCACTTCATAGAATTTGAGTTTATTTGGAACAGAATTCTTCCCTTCCATTCAGCACTTGAAGGTTTGCCTGGACCCATTGAAGGGAAAGTCTGGATCTTGACAGTGGTTGGAGTATTTTTAGTGAAAAAGGATTGGCGTCTCAAGCACGTCCATAGTATTTGGTGCTTTCCCTTTCAGTGGAAAAAGAGTTGGAAAAACAATAATGACTTTAAAAGAGATTTCTTTGTGGAAGCTGAATTTCAAGCTGAGTATTTTCACTGTTCTGTTTCAAAACACACCTTTTCTCTCAAAGGCCGGAGAAGATGCACCCAGAAAGCACCAGTGGAGACCCAAGAGAAAAAGAATAGGATGCAGATCAAAAATGATGGCTATACCTACAGTGTCATTAAGATTCTGGCCCACGCCATGAGTGCTGCATCCAAACCTCAGAGGAGAAGGAGGAAGGGTGAAGACAGGCTGGGGGCTCCTAGGCTGCAGCCATGGCAGGTATGGGGTCCCAACAAGGATCCATCAAACTAAATTCCTTTTCAGGGCCTTTTGTGCTCTCTGGGCTTGGTGGTTTAAGATCTTAAGCTTCTGTACAACATCTCCTACTTATCGGAAGAGTGCTGCATCCTCCCTTCAACAACCAAGACCTTTTATATATTTGAAAAAAAGTTCCCAGACTTTTTCTGATTTTAAGCTCCTGTAAACTAGGACAAGAAACAATGGTTGGGAACTGATCAAAGAGAGAAGCAACCTGGAATTAAGGAGAAACTTCCTAACATGAGGACAATTAACCAGTGGAACACCTTGCCTTAAGAACTCGTGGGGACTCCATTACTGGAGATTTTTTAAGAAGAGACTAGACAGTCACTTGTCTGAGATGGTATATGTTTTCCTGCTTGAGCAGGGGGCTGGACTAGAAGACTTCTAAGGTTCCTTCCAGCTTCCATTCCATTCCATTCCATTCCATTCCATTCCGTTCCGTTCCGTTCTGTTCCGTTCCGTTCCGTTCCGTTCCATTCCGTTCTGTTCTGTTCTGTTCCAACATGGCTCTTCTGCTTGATGTCTTTCCTCAAGACTTAACGCAACTTCTTTGATCTCTTCCTCCCCTTCTTTGTCCTTGAATAAAGCTGATGAAAATTTTGTGCAGTGTCTTCTCCAAGTGTGGTGCCTTCAAGAGGACCTGATATCATTCCACTGGATCATTAATGACATTATTGACAAATTAATAATACAGTTATTATCATAACATTAAAATATTACTACTACTTTATTATAATCAGTAACCATTCTACGCATAGAATAATGTGGGAAAAACTACAAATGAAATATTAATACAGATTATAGCTGCCATTCATTACATTCATACAATCATGTATCAAGTCCTGCATGCTAACAATTAGTTAGTTTCCTATTGAATTTCACTCATGCACCTCTCTCTAACATAAAATCATATTTTTATTTTCTGGAAGCGGTAAGGCCCTGCCTCAGCTGAATCTCTCAAGAAAGCAGAACTCTTGAAACTGGCATCGTTTCAAAAGGAACTTTTATTGAGAATCAGTGACAGCAAGAGAAGGCAGGCAGAATCTGAAGTTCCCAGATGAAATTGTTAGGCTAAACCCCATTGTTCAACCCCCCCAACTGCCCAGTCCATAGGAGCCAATCCAGAGGTGCAAAGAGGTTGTGAGAACTCCAGATGGAAACTGAGGTAAGATGTTCCCAGGCATCTCTTCCTTGGTGAGGTGAGGCAGATGACCTCAGGCAGTGGAACTGAGTCAACAAAGCAAAGCTAAACACATCACAGGAGAGCTCCAAAGGTCCCCCCTCCCATCAGGATGGCAGCCTCCTGACAGGGATCTCTAGGGATCTGAGAGAAGCTGGGAATTTTTAAAGGAGACCAATATAACTTTGTCCAACTGTTATTATAATTTTTACATCACAAAATCATGATTTATCTACTTCCTTTATTAATGAAAATATAGAAGAAACAATGACCAAGGTCTAATTGTTTTTCGTAACTCCTCAATTTTATCAGTAATATTAATATTTATTTGAGTACAAATTTTGAGACAGTTTTATCCATTTAATTATCTCATACCATCCAGCACTCCGTTAACTAGATCCCCATTCATCACATTCTGAAGCATTTTGTTAATTCTTGGCTAAAAATAAATTATACCACCAGCATTCACACAATCTGTTAAGGAAGTATAATGATAATGTGAATGAGTTCGGGGGACCAGAGAAAGAAATGCAGGGAAGGATCAGATAAGATGGGGGTTTTTTTGGGGGGGGGAGCAATCCACAGCTGCGTAACCGGCAGAGAAAGAAACTCAGAAAAAGTCCTCCGTAAATTATTTGACTGTCAAAAGAGAAGGTGAATTATTTGTACTTTCACACTGCAAGATTTTGTTAATATAGCCTTACAATAAAGTAGAATTCCTTCATCTGGTCATTTTTCCTATCTCCTCTACCTGAATGAAGATTAGCCTTGCAACTTTCTTCTTAACAAATCCTTGCTTTCTGGTAATCACCCTATTGTTTGCAAGGAGTTTATGAATACTCTAGTTATTGTGTATTTTGTTTACTTGGAAGGTGATCTTAGCTAGATTGTTATATATGTCTGACAATTTTTGTCAATTACATTTTGTCAATATACATTTTATCAGTATACTACATGATTTAGAAATATTGCTGAATCTTCGTACTCCAATTTTGAAGATAATGATAACAATTGTTCTCCCAATTCACAATATTTCCAAGTTAAACAACCATAGAAAAAGATTCAAATGTAAAAAGTGATAAAAGATAAGAAACCAAGATTTCTGTTTTTAAATTCCTGGATGTTTCCATTCTAGTTCCATCCATTTCTAAAGAAGAGAGAATTGTACAATCTTTCCCTGCTGAAAGTGTACTTGGATCAGAATGGAGACCTAGCAGCAGATCTGTGGCTCTTCGGTAGGGTAGTTCTCCCCAAGGAGGATCCCATCGACAAGCGATTGGGGAGGTTTGAAAAACAAAGACTTATAATCAACCAAGATGCTTTGTCACAGTTAAAGTTGCTCAATAAGGTGGGGAAAATATTGATTTCTTTTCTCTTTTTTCCAATGCCGTTTCAAGTGGGCTAAACCCAGTCAAAAAAGTGGGTAACCTTCCCTGAGAATTGAATGTGTGGAGTAAAACCTCTATAATTTTCTTAGGCAGCTAAAGTTCTATTGACAAGGTTTCCCTTCTGATGCAGTCATGCTGAAACCTGTTGTAAGCTGATCCAAAATGAGATACTGGGTGATTATTATTTAGGACACAAATCATTGGCATTTAGTGTCCCTTCGGCAGTTTAATATCACTGTAAAACTGGTGAGACAGGGCCTCATATGCTGGAGATTTTGGTGTTAATATTGTCAGGTTCACTAGTTTTTTGTCTTCAAATATCAAAGATGAAGGCAATTCTGTTGACTGGTCCCTGAGTTCAGATTTGGACTGAATCCAATGAAATGGAATCAAGACTGGATGGAGGTCCTGTTTGTCCAATAGTTAAATAAGCTTCATCTTGCCTTGATTGGAGTCAGGGGTCTCCCAAATTGCACGCCCATAGTCAGCGGAGAACATGCTTATAGCTACCTCTCTCTAACCCCACTGGAATAGTGGAATTTAGGAAAGAGGTCCAAGGCTTTCAGTTCACATGAAATAATAATGACTGGTCTGATGTGAGCTCATTTATGGAGTGATTGATTAAATTTATTTGCTGCCCATCTCACTATTGATAATGGCTTGAAAACTGAAGTACTGAAGCATGGTGCAAAAACATCTTGATATCAGAAATAATAAGGGACAATTTTGAGGGAAATGTTACTTAGATTTGGGCATTGGTTTGTAAGAGTGCACTTCATCTGAAAATCCCTTGAATGCAATTGTTTATCTTAATTGTTAGCTGCCCTGGGACACACTGAGAGCCTACAAATGAAACTAATAATAAATATGAGTGTGTATTTCCCTGTCAGATTGTGTCACCTAATTGTATTCTTTCAACAGAAAGGACCTTGTGTTGGATACCTTGTGTTGAATATCCATTTCCCACACAGGGCTCACACTCATGACCCATGTGGTGCACCAAAAGATGCCTGACTCACCCTTTTTGAGGGACACGTTCTCATGACCTCACTTCTATCTCACCTCACTACAGTTTTAGAAACTAGTCAGCCACTTTTAGTTTTAGTTCACCAGCATGGCAGCTATATAAAATGAACAAATATATATATATGAATGAAGAATATCTTTATTCTTTATTATTAGCCCTTATTTGTAAGGAAATTTCCCTTTTTATTTTAACTGGAGATAATTTTGGACTGGTTTCAAAGGGAAGCAGCTTTGCAATGTTTTATGTACTCCAGAAGAAACCTTTCCAGATCCTACTGGTCAAAAGTTCCTTTTTGTCATCACAGTTGTATTCTATTTCAATAAATCCAATGAAATGAAAATTTAATAAATTTTAACAATACAGTTTAATCCAAAATTTAGTATTTTAGAGATTATATTTTAAAATAAAGCATGTATGAAGAATGGAGGAATGCATGTTAATTCCACTATGAGGAGGAACCCACCGGTTGCCACTTAATGCCTAAATCTTTTCTCAATTTCATCCCTCCAAACATTGTTAAGTAGAAAGGTACTTTATTGTAATCTGATAAATCAGAAGAAAAAGGGAGGAACTGATTGAAGCATCTGCCTGCAATTGTACCTCCTGCAATCATCTGGAACTGGTCAGAGATTTCATATTTGCCTACAGGAAGTCCAGAGACGACTTGGCTGATGTTCATGTCTACCTCCATCTTACATGGATGGTGAGTCCTGACATATTTTCTTTGGCATTTCTTCTTTTTCTGTTTAGTCTCTGCCTCAGTCTAAATGTGTGGAAAAATGCCATCCTGGATTTGTCAAGCAGGCTCGAAAAGAACAGCCAGTTTGCTGCTACGACTGCATTCCTTGTCCAGAGGGGACCATCTCCACTCAGGAAGGTGGGTGACACCATAGGGAAACTTTGATCAATATGCATGTTAAAGACATATGTACGTAAGTTTGATTGTTTAGTTCTCAATTTCCATTGTGTCCAATTTCTTCCCTAAATGGGATTTATAAGAAAAATATCTTGAAGGGTGAGGTAGAAAGAAGGATGTTGTGGATTGCATGGGAAATCTCTCTTTCATTTCCCAGTTTGGATGTTTCCCTCCATATTTATCATTCTTAGAACTATCTGCATTCTTTGTAACTTGAGGAAGGATTTTAGATCAATGTTGCTTACCTAAACCAACTTTATATTACAGGCTGATAGATACATCAATCCATCATTCACTTAATCAGTTAATCTTTAGTAAGATCATATATCCTTATAAGTTGAAATATCTAATTGGGAGGAACAATAGAGGGAGAGATGTTGGGTTAAAGAAACAATGAAAACCAAACAGAGGATTCAACATCAAATCATCAAGTAGATATTTCCTTTCTACCTTTTCTTATCTTTCCAGTTTTCTTTCTTGTTAAATACTGTAGTGAGATATAACACCCAAAAAAAAGGAATATAATCGGGGTTCTGAAAGGAAACAAAGTCTAACATGCAGTGTTGGGATTAAAATGAACAGAAAGAAGGGGGAAACAGAGAACCAATCTACTAAATAACCTTTGATACCAATGTTGAATTCATTCTCTTTAAAATTGTTGCCAAATCGAGAGAATGTGGAAACATATTGCTTCACCTGCTCATTTTTACAGGGTAAAATACAGATAACACACTCCGTTCCTTTTGTTGAATTCATTTATGAATTAATTTTCCTTAAGATTTTTTTTTTCAAATTTATTTATCAAGTTTATATGGCTATTTCACACAAAGTGACTCTTGGTGGAATACAGTCAAACCAATAATAAAAATTAAAACATTCAGGTATAAATGCTAAGAAAGCAAGAGAGGAGTACATCAAGATGCTATCTACCATGCAACCAGCACACGGGGCCCTGTTACCAGGAGATCCCTAGGACCATTGAAAAAATCACATTGTAAGGAATTTCTAGAAGGCCTAATAGTTAGGAGACACTCTCAATTTCAGGATAGTCAATGATTTCTTTTGTGAAGGGGGCTGTACAACCTGTCCTGAAACAGTGTTGCAACCCCTCTCAAGTGGTTCTCCATGGATCCAACCATGTTAGACAACTTTTATCCTCTTTCCAGTATTTTTGGAGCAGTGTATTGAGAGCATGGTTTGTCGGTCAATCATCAGTAATTGAGTTTAAATATTTTTGGGATAAACATATGTCAATCATCTGAATTTTTTTGAAAAAAATGAAATAAAATATTAAATAAATAAGAAAACAAAAAACTCAAAGGGCAGACTCAATGCAGCACTAGGTCTGTTTCTGCCATCAGTTTTCTGTTTCTATCTTTTTATCCCATACTCATAGGGTTGCTCTTGAAAACCACCTAGAATTTATAAAATGGTCCAGAATACAAAAATATGCACAGTGTTGAGTTTCCATGTGTTCTTCCATAGGACAACCTTACTGTGCAGGCTCCACAGAATCCCAGTTTCTTTCCTGGTGCAATTAAATTCACCTTTCAAACCCTCCATGAGACAGAACCAGGGTATCTGCAGGGTTTCCTCTGCTTGAGGATATCTGCTTGTCCACCAGAGCAGATATAATTAGCATGCAAATGATGTGTTCCCTAAAAGATTCCCACTCTATGGATCATCAGAAGCCTGCCTTTTCTGCTGCAGTTCCTGCCCTATTGGACTTACTCCCCCTTGAAATTGAATAGGCCCCCCATTCTCTTAAACTTCTGGAGACTTGCTACTTCTGCCAACCATTTGGGATAGGGTAAGGTCAGTGCAGAATAAGAATCTGGTGGATTACCTCAGAGAAGGAAGTTTGCAGCACCAGTTAGCTCTTCTTTTAATTTTATGTTGTTGCTGGTTTTTTTATAGTTGTGTGCATTGGGGATTTTTTTGTTCTTGTAGTGTAAATATATTCCATTTACTGGGACTTTTCTATCTCTCTGTATATCACATCTTACCCAAAGTTTTTCTTGAAATTTGAAAGACTATAAAAGAAATATTACTTTCTTTTCTCAGATACCAAAAAATGCACCAAGTGCCCAGATGATCAATATCCAACTGAGAACCGAGTGCAGTGTATCCCCAAAAGAATAACCTTCCTGTCCTATGAAGAACATCTGGGCATCATCCTCATCTCCTTTGCTCTACTCTTGTTCCTAATCACAGGCTTTGTTTTAATCATATTCATTAAATATCTTGAAACTCCTATTGTCAAAGCCAACAACCGGGACCTCTCCTACATCCTCCTGGTCTCTCTTCTGCTTTGCTTCTTATCCTCCTTGTTTTTCATTGGCCGACCAAGGAAAGCCTCCTGCCTTCTCCGACAAATAGTGTTCAGCATTGTCTTCTCAGTAGCCGTGTCGTCTGTGTTGGCCAAAACAATCACAGTAGTGCTGGCATTCCTAGCCTCAAAACCAGGCAATAAAGTGAGAAGATGGTTGGGGAAGAGCTTGGCCAACTCCATCATCCTTTCTTGTTCTGCTGTCCAAATTCTCATCTGTGCCATGTGGTTGGGAGTTTTTCCCCCATTTCCAGACTCTGATCTGAACTCCCAGCCTGGAGAGATCATCCTTCAATGCAATGAAGGCTCTGTCATTATGTTTTATATTGTCCTTGGCTACATGGGTTTCCTGGCTGCCATTTGCTTCATGGTGGCTTTCCTGGCCAGGAACCTTCCTGGAGCTTTCAATGAAGCCAAGCTGATCACCTTCAGCATGCTGGTCTTCTGCAGTGTCTGGGTTTCCTTCCTCCCCACCTACCTGAGCAGTAAAGGAAAATACATGGTGGCTGTGCAGGTCTTCTCCATCTTGGCCTCTGGTGCTGGACTATTGAGCTGCATCTTCTTTCCCAAGTGCTACATTATCATCCTGAGACCAGATCTAAATACTAAGGAACATCTAATGGCAAAAGCAGAGGAATGATTGTGAAATTGTTTCTTAGACTGGTAACATCTAATTATCCATCATTATTGGTTATAATTGGTTATAATAATCACAACTGCTATATTTTCTTCTCCGTCTTCAGGAATATTTTGAAATCTTAAACAGTGTTCTGTTTTCTCCATTTCTAAAACTGGCAGAGCACCTTCTAGGTTTTGATTTGCTTGTTCTAATTTTTCATTTTCTTACATTAGTACTTCCATTTTTTGTCAATGTCATCTGATTTATTTTCCATTTTCTGAATTCTTTGTTCATTTTTAACAATCATTTGCTGATGGGCTTTAAATTGTGTTTATATAGCCAACATTTGTTCATTTAATTTATCAGAATTACTTTTTGTCTCTTCATAGTTTCTCTGTATTGATTCTTGAATTAATGGTAATGTGGTTTGCATCTCAGTTTGAGCAGTGCTTATTTTCTCATGGTGCAACATTGTTTCAATAGATCCCTGTGTCAACGCTGCTAATATTGAATATTCTTGCTTTGACAAATTGTGCAGAACTGTCTGGCACTTTTAGAGTTAACTCAGATGAGAATGGAGAGAGAGAGAGAGAGCAATTCGCACAGGCTTCAGAAGGAAGTGAACCTTTGCCCCCCAGGCTGGTTGGAGAACGTGACTCATGACAGCAAAAGAGGGAGGGAAAATGCTAGCAAAAATAACTGCTCTAGGGTGGAGGCTTCAGATCTTGGCATCCATCCATGATGTGCCGACAATCTGTTATACTGTTAATAAAGGCTTTCAGGATAAACTGCCTGGAAGTTCTTTGAAGTGTTTCATTAGTCAGAACCATGACACCCTGGCTTGTTGGGCTAGATGTTCTGACAGAAGGTGCAGAGGAAGTTTTTTTCATAAGTTTGGTGAGATTTGATGCACTCATTTTTCGAGCCAACTATCTTAGGCTAAAATCCAAACTGTGAAAAGAGCCAACTACTTTAGGCTAGATCAAGGAGAAAAAACAAGAGAAAAAAAATGAAAAAAGAAAAAAAAGCCAACTGACTTAGGCTAAAATCCAACCATAAAATCGAGCCAACTACTTTAGGCTAAATCCAAATCCTCCAGTCAAATCACAAATATAAAACGCCTGCTGTCTCCAAATAATTCCTGTTTTAGTTATATCCAGAGTCAACAGATGTAATTGTAGAGAGTCTTTTCTCATGCAAAGTCATATAAAGGCACTTTGTTTACACCAGGTGTTGTTTCAAGGTAAAACACTTTTCAAATTCTTTTATCATTTGGTATTACTGTAGTATCTCCTTTTACCACTAGATGTCCTCATACACTGTATTGTCTATATCTGGATTTAAAAGATTGTTACAAAGTTTTCTTTTAAAGTTCTTTGGAATTTATTTACCCTAGAAATTAAATCTAAAAAGATTTTCCACATCCTGTAGGTTAAGCAGTCTTTCTTTAAGTCGATCTAAGTTCCATTTTTAACTATTCTTTTATATTCCTTAAATTCCTTCCCCCTCTTGTAATTGCTCGCCGCTTTTAACTCTCTTCTCCCCTAATCCTTCTGGGGACTTTACTTTGTAGATTTTTCCCAATCAGGGGATCAGTATTTCTGAGTCCTTAAGGAAAAGGAATAAAAAACAGATTCACCCAGTTTCAGCACGCTGTTGACAATCAGCTGTTTGGCATAGCACCGTGGCTCCTCACTTTTTTTTCCGGCTGATGATGACTTGGGCTGCTTGTGCTTACCAGGCAGCCTTTCTTCCATCCTTTAGAAAGCTTTCTTCAGTCCGTCTGGACCGACCGTCTGGTCCAGACTCCCGAAGCTTCCCTCCTTCTTTCTTGCCCCTCCAGGGCAACTTTCTGACCCCTTGGGGTCGCCAGACCGAACTCGGTGTAAGAAGCCGGTGCCCCAGTTTCTTCCACCTGTCTCGTTATGGCGTCAGACTGGAAGTTGGGGAGGAGTTTCCTAAGGAACCTCCTCCATCTTACCAGGGTGGTAAAAGGCAGGCAGAAGTTCAACTGGTCTAGCAGCCTAACTAGCTCTCCACAGTGAACCTTGCAGGGAAGGACAGGAAATATGGGGACAAGCGAAGGGACCCCCAGGAACTCTCTGGGCTGGAGGAAAACTTATATCCATACTTCTCTCTCCCTCTTCCTTTGGGGGGGATATGGGGAGGGGGGTCACAATAAGGATATCCACACCAATACTCCTGAGGTCTCCCAGCCCTTCAACACCCACCTTCCCTGAGTACCCCAAACTGTTCTTCTCCCCCCATTTTCAGCCCTATTTGCTGCCTTTGGATGATTTTCTAGGCCTCTTTCCTGTCCCCCTCCCAAATAGGCCCTCTGCAGCCCACCAGACCATCTCAAAGGCAGGGGCTCTAGCCCACTTCACTAAAGGGAGAGTTTAGAGGAGCAACTCAGGTGTTGATTGAACACTTGGGGATTCTGGGTGGGGGTTCCCCTTTCTCACAGTCTCTCTTGTGGGCTCCCAGCCCTTTCCCACTCCTTCCCCCAAGAAGGAATCCAAGCTCAACTCTTCTCTCACCTTTAAAAAAAACTTCAGAAGATTCAGAAGAAAAACTGAAAATGCCTCAGTTTCTCTCTTTCTGCTTTCGTTTTCTGACTCCTTCCTCTTTCAGTGCAAGAAACTTTGGGACTCAGGCGCTAATTTAGGGTCCGCAAGGTCCCCCTCCCACCCAGCCATGGGGGGGAGAGAGAGGCCCAGCTGCCTCTTACCCACCTTGGTTGCCTTCCCGTGACCCCCACCCACCTCGGCCTCAACCAGGGAAGGGGGGCTCCCTCTTCATCCTGCGGTGGGAAATGAGGTGAGGGAGGGAGCGGAGAACACGTGGAGATTGAGGCTCCTGCATGCTCCCACCCCTTTCCCCACTACTGGAGTCCCAGCTCCTTTCTCTCCCCCCTTCCCTCAGAAGCACTGACGTCTCCTCCCAACCTCTCTCCTCCCCCCACCAAGCCCCCTCCTTACCTTCGCTTCTGGGGATCTGGGCCATCACCCCCACCAGCATCAGCATCAGGGGGAGCCCAGCAGAACCCATGGATGCTGCCCCACAAGCGCCCCCAAAGAGAGGGGAGAAAGATGCGGAGGCTCCCAGCTGCAGTGGCGGAATCGGGGGGGAGTCTGGATTGGGGGGAGGGGGTGTTTTCCTCGAACTTCGGAATTGGCAGGGTTCAGAAAAGTAGAGGGACCAATGGGAATTCTCTCTTCTGCAGCATCATCGGTCTCTGGGCAGAGTCTGCCTTGAGTTCATCCACAAGAGGAGATAGTTCAGTGCAGAGAGAAGAGTGGAGAAAGGGGGGGGTCCCTTCAGTCAGGGGCAGCGCAGCTCAAGGGGGGGTTCATGCCAGCCCTGCAGGAGAGTCTGGACTTCCTTTTGCCCTCCCCCCGGTCCTGCCTAGAAGGCCTGGGGTGCTGCAGTGAATGGCAGAAGGGGAGGTGCAGCCCCACAGCCGGTGAGGACTTGGGGGGTCTCTGAGGCGGCTGACTGGACGCCTTCACACAGAGAGACATGCGTTTCCTGGCCCCGCATGAAAAAGGAGGTCAAATCGTCATCCTGGGTGGGACTGCCTCTCTTGCCTGGGGTCTATCCCCTCCCCACCCCTCCTGAAAGCCTCTGCATGGACCTTTTCTGTTCCTGGCAAAGGGGCTGCCGGAAGGGAGGTTTTGCCCCCACCTTTGAAATAGGTCGGATTTGGTTCATGTGCTGGACCGGATGGTGTATTTAGCATTTACAGGGTTAATGTTGTATCATTGAGAGAACTGTATGTAAGAACATGTAGCATTTAAAGGGTTAAATGCTGTCTCCTTAAGAGATGGCTTCTGGGAAATGTAGTTTTGGTTATTACATGATTATATCTCTGTTCTGGTTGGTCACTGGGAGGGTCTTGTGTTTATGACCAGATATCCTGTTAGTGCCAGGTTTTTATTACTTCCCTGCATGAGTCCTAGCCATGTGGTGGCTGGGCTGAGAGCTCTAGCAACATGTAAGGTTTACGCAGAAGGGGGAAATCCATTGTTCTTTTACCTGTGAGATGAGTCCAAATTACTACCTACATTCTGGAAGAACTTCTACAATAACCGTGAGTTAATGTTTTGAGGATACCTGGAATAAAAATAATCTTTGTTTGACTTATTCACTGAGTTATCTGTCTGTCTCAAGTGGAACCTAGCAACCTTCTCTGCGTGAGGCAGAATAGTAAAAGAACATGCGTGTTTTTCTCTTCGCTAAAAGTAAAAAGCATTAAAAAGCATTATTTTAATCTCCATGTCTGCTCCAAGGAAGCACCTGCTTGCCACTGAATCTGTTTGCCAGCCAACGTTTTAGAGTGAAAGAAATGTTTATTCTCCATGCATCTGCTGGCAGAAATAAAGCTGTATCTTTATCTGGCTGCTTGCTAGCAACATTTACTTGCAAGCCAATATCTCCAACTGCCTGCTTATCGTAAAGAGACTTTAAATTGAAGCAAGCCAAAGAAGGAAGGGTGAGAAGACCAGAGATGTGTGTGTGTTAAAAAGATGTGCATTCTTAAACCATTAACCGCTAGGAGTGCTTATGTAAGCAGAAATCTGGAGTATATAATAATAATAATAATAATAATAATAATAATAATAATAATAATAATAATAATAATAATAATAATAATAATAATAATAATAATAATAATAATAATAATAATAAAGTTGGGACCTTGGAGGTCATCGAGTCCAACCCCCTGCTCAGGCAGGAACCCTACACCATTTCAGACAAATGCCTGTCCAGTCTCTTCTTAAAAACTTCCAGTGTTGGAGCATTCACCGCTTCTGGAGGCAGGTTGTTCCATTGGTTAATTGTTCTAACTGTCAGGAAGTTTCTCCTTAGTTCTAAGTTGCTTGTCTCCTTGATCAGTTTCCACCCGTTGCTTCTTGTCCTGCCTTCAGGCGCCTTGGAGAATAGCTTGACTCTTCTTTGTGGCAGCCCCTGAGATATTGGAACACTGCTATCATGTCCCCCCTCGTCCTTCTCTTCGTTAAACTAGACATACCCAATTCCAGCAACCGTTCCTTATATGTTTTAGCCTCCAGTCCCCTAATCATCTTTGTTGCTCTTCTCTGTACTCTTTCTAGTGTTTCAGCATCTTTTTTACATCGTGGTGACCAAAACTGGATGCAGTATTCCAAGTGTGGCCTTACTAAGGCATTGTAAAGTGGTATTAATACTTCACGTGATCTTGATTCTGTCCCTCTGTTAATGCAGCCCAGCACCGCGTTGGCTTTTTTGGCAGCTGCAGCACACTGCTGGCTCATATTTAAGTGATTGTCCACTAGGACTCCAAGATCCCTCTCACAGTTACTACTATTGACCAAGGTACCCCCTATACTATACCTGTACATTTGGTTTTTCTTGCCTAAATGTAGAACCTTACTTTTTTCACCATTGAATTTCATTTTGTTAGATAGTGCCCAGTATTCAAGTCTGTCCAGATCCTCACATTTGAAGGAATTTCTAGAAGGCCTAATAGTTAGGAGGCACTCTCAATTTCAGGATAGTCAATGATTTTTGTATGTGTGCTGTACAACCTGTCCTGAAATAGTCAGTGTTGCAACCCTTCTCAAGAGGTTCTCCGTGGATCAAACCATGTTAGACAACTTTTATCCTCTGTCCAATATTTTTGGAGCAATGTATTGAGAGCATGGGTGGGTCAATCATCAGTAACTGAGTTTAAACATTTTTGGGATAAACATAATTCCATCATCTGATTTTTTTTTGAAAAAAATGAAATAAAATATTAAATAAATATTTAATAATTTTTTATTGATTTTCTAATATTACATTTAATTATTTGATAGCAACGTCGCATCTGGGTACAATAATTCTATTACACATAAATACCATTAGAGCAGATCTCAAATTATTACAATCCACATTCCTTCTCTTTCTCCCTTAATATCTATTGTCTCATATTTTAACTAATACAATTCTTGTTCTGTCAATCAAATAGAAAGTAACTTTCTAACATTTATCAATAATTTTTAGTTAATATATATCTTAGTTGTTTTAACTTTCAGTCTTTAGACAATCAATGATCTAATCAATTTTTTCTCAATTTTAATTTTCCATTAATATTTAAATTCAACGTTTAATACATCATTTCCACACTTTAGATGACCCCAATTCCTTTATCACCATTCTTCCCAAAGTCTAATATTCAGAATACACATCTTATCTATATAAGTTCTCACCATCTACACCAACAAGTTAATAATGCAATATAGTATTCTTATTTTCTAATACTTTTCAAGTACCTTAAAATCTTAAATTTAATAACCAAATTTTTTTTTATTTCCACATTTAATACTTCTTCTCTCTTCCTCTTTATATCTATCTCATATTTAGAACTAACAATGTTTTCCCCTTACTGCTACATAAAGACATATTTATTATTTTCATCAATAAGGTTTTAATTTATATATATCTTAATCATCTTTACCCAATCTTTATACACAAGTCAATATTCCAATTAACCTATTAATATTTTAACTTCTGAATTTTACATAACCAAAATTTCCTTTATCTCAACTTATAACCGCATCTTATACTCAAAATACACATCTTATCTATTTAAGTGTATTCTATTTTAAGACATACAGACATATTTATTGCTTTCATCGATGAAGTTTTAGCTTATATGTGTCTTAATCACCTTTACAAAACCTTTATGCACAAATCAATATTCAAATTTAATTGTTAGTGTTTTATATTTCTAACTTTTACTTGATCAAAGTTTTACACATCTTATCTGCTTCTCTGCTTAAGTATATTTTATTTTAAGTTCTTATAATACCCATCTTATCTATTTAAGTATATTCTATTTTAAATCTCATCTATAAATCAAAACCCCTTTCTTTTTCAATCTTATTCTAGCTTTCTTTCTTTGCCAAATCATCTTCCATGTCCTTGCTTTGGGGTCATCTAGCAGATCTCCCTGGGTTGTTATATCTATTATTTGACGTTGACATAACCATCCAGTTGCCATTTTTTAAAGAGGGCTAGGAGATGCAGCAAATCTTTTCCTTGTCTTTCCATTTCCTGAACTATTTATCTTCTCTTCCATCTTAGATCCTCAGGCTCCTTCTGCTTTAAATAGGAAATCTTTACCTCTTTCCCTTTTGTCAATTTCTTTTCTGTATTTTCCACTGTCTGTATTTGTTGAGCAGTTGAGTCTTCTGTCATGATATTTAATTGTTCCACTTTTTCTGTAGTATCCTGTGTAGATGATTCTTTAGTTATAGTCATAATTTGCTTTTGCACGTCCAGGCTGTCTTCTTGTTTTTTCCTGTAGCTTCTTATTTCATCACCAGCTGTAATTAAGATTTGAAGAATCTCTTTCAACAGAAAAAGAGTTTGGTCCTGCTTTTCTTCCATAAGGAAGATCCATTTCTAGTCTTCCTCCATAATAGTATATTTAAACTAAAAGACTTTACATTAAAAAAAATCCACTCAATAAAGAGCACAGTTGAGCTTCTCAAGGTTACATGTATCTTAGGTTCCTGCCTGAGCAGGGAGTTGGACTCGATGACCTCCAAGGTCCCTTCCAACTTTATTATTATTATTATTATTATTATTATTATTATTATTATTATTATTATTATTATTATTATTATTATTATTATTATTATTATTATTATTGTTATTGTTATTGTTATTGTTATTGTTATTGTTATTGTTATTATTATTATTATTATTATTATTATTACTATTATTATTATTATTATCTACTTTCTGGGCTGTCAGTCAAGTCTCTTTTGCACAATAACAGATTGCAATACCACGTTTAGCCACAAGATGTCTCTCCAAAGTTATTTTAATTGTTTCAGTTTTTTCTTCTCTTTTAAAAGAAAAAACCTAGATCTTCTATAAAAAATAGGGAATAAAAGTTGAAGAAAGATAGGAAATAGAAAATAAAGAGTCTTTTAATCCACAATTTCTAAGAAATAAATTCCCAATTAGGATCCAGTTATTTTTTCCAACGTTTTAAACTCCCCTGGGTAGTCAGTCGCCACTATGTCTGGAGGGAGGGCTGAAATCTCCCTTCCCTCTCCAAAAGGGAGAAAGTACTTTAGCAGCTTGTGTAGGTACAGAAAGCAAATAGGATTTAAGAGAGGTAGATCTCACCCAGTCCTTTCCACGCTGCTTTGAAGTTGCCACATGGTAAGTTTGACTTTGGCTTTCTGCAGCCTAGTGACAAGCCACATTTCTATGGCCGGTCTTTCATCCGCCGGTTTGGAGGGATAGCTGGGTCCAGCGGGAGAGCTACCGCTCTCCCACAATCCAGCAAGAGCTCCTCCTTGCTGGTTGCCTCTACTTGCAGCAGAACCAGTTCTTAAACACCCTGTTCCTGAGGAACCCTTCATCATCCAAGCTGATGCTAGTGATGTTGCAGTTGGCACAGTCCTCCAACAAAAAAAACTTAGGGGGGATCTGCAGCCTACAATTCATGAAAGCTTTTGGAAACAGAGGAGATGGGCTGTTTGGGAGAAAGAGGCTTTTGGAGTAAGATGGGATTACCGTATTTTTCGCACCATAAGACGCACCTGACCATAAGACGCACATAGTTTTTAGAGGAGGAAAACAAGAAAAAAAATATTCTAACTGGCGGTGGCGCATTCGGTAGGCCGCGGCGGGCTGCGGCGGCGCGTTCGGGAGGCTGCGGCGG
>BFFQ01009372.1:71407-114743 GCA_003402635.1 Protobothrops flavoviridis
CGAGAACTCCTCACCGACCAATGGTTCAAAGATAATCAGGCCTCCCTAACGTGCAGGGATGGTTTGGCTTACATGGGGGGGAAAGCTATATTTACCAGAAGCCCTCCGTCTTAATGCTCTCAAACACAGCCATGATGTAAAACAGGCTGGACACTTTGGATATTTAAAAACCCTACACCTCACCCGTCGACAATTCTGGTGGCCGGGACTGAAAAAGGATGTGGAAAACTATGTAAAAAGTTGCGCTACATGTGCCACAATGAAAAGAATCCCAGGGAAAACCCCTGGACTACTACAACCCGTGGCAAACCCTTCTCAACCATGGGAAGAGATAGCTATGGACTTTATAGTAGACCTACCTGAAAGTAGTGGACACACTGTCATCTGGACTGTAATAGACCTATTCTCAAAACAGGCTCATTTCATTGCCTGCAAAGGACTCCCATCTGCCCAACGACTGGCCAAATTGTTCCTAAAGCATATCTACCGACTGCACGGCGCCCCTAAGCGGATAATTTCGGACAGGGGGGTGCAGTTCACAGCGAAGTTTTGGAGAACATTCCTTACGTTAATTGGATCATCCCAAGGCTTATCATCTGCTTTTCACCCGGCCACTAATGGGGCCGCAGAAGCCGCTAATAAAATGGTGGAACAATATCTTAGATGCTATGTTACTTACCAACAGACGAACTGGACCGATCTTCTCCCATTTGCAGAAGTAGCATACAATAATTCCGTGCACAGCAGCACCGGTTACATGCCTTTCAGAGTGGCCACAGGAAAAGAGTTCAACCCAATACCTGAATATCCTCAACCGCCCTCCGCTTCCCAGACACTTGACCAATGGGTGAGGGGGTGGGAAGAAGTTTGGAAAAATACAAAAACTGCTTTAAAAAAGACTTTTGAAACTTATAAAAAACAGGCTGATAGAAAGAGGGCTCCTCAAAGAACATTCCAAGTTGGGGAAAAGGTTTATTTGTCAACCAAATATCTACGCCTCAAGTTGCCAAGCAAGAAATTGGGGCCAAAATTCTTGGGGCCTTTCCCCATAGTAAGAATCATCAACCCAGTCACAGTAGAGCTAAAGCTCCCTAAACTCTTAGGGAAAATTCACCCAGTTTTCCATTGTAGCTTGTTGAAACCATATCGGGGCTCCACGTTAAGACCTCCTCCAAAGAAGGCACCTGGGCCCCTCGTAGTTGCGGGACAAACCCACTACGAAGTAAAGCGCATTCTCGATTCTAGAATTTTCAGGGGGAAATTGCAGTACCTAGTGCAATGGAAGGGGTACCCGTTATCTGAAGCCACCTGGGTGAAATCCAGTGAAGTGAAAGCTGACTGATTGATCAACAGATTTCATATAAAAAACCCCACCAAACCGAAAGATGACTCTTAACCTATGCTTTTGTTCACCTTACAGGATCTGTCCTTCATCTAAGGGGGGCCGGATGTCAAGTCTGCTAACATTGGATGTTATTGCTTGACATATGTGAAGAAGCAAACATATCTTATTTAGCCTACATATCGCTTCAAGAGCAAAAGCAGGCATTGCGGGCCATATGAGGGGGGAGGAATGCCTGTGAATAATAACATTATCTTAGCATAGCACAGCCAAGGTCAAAGCAACAGCAGACTGTAATAACAGAGAATAGACGGGGGGAAGATTCACACCTCTGTTTAACTGGAGCATATGATTGATGACTGTGAAAGGAGGGAGGGAGTTGTGCTTGTCGCGAGAGCTGGGGTGGGGGGGTGTTTCAGTTTTTGGCTTTCCTTTGTTCGTGCCGGATTATGTAACCCATTAAAGGATTCTTTAAGGTAATTAAGCCTCAAAGTTCTTTGAAAAGTTATTTCTTTCGGAACCATGACACCGTGGTCCACAATCATAATTGTGGTCCTCATCCCCCACAAGAGCAGAGCTAGGAGCAGAAGAGTTGCTGGGAAGCCTCCAGCAGTTGGTCAATGTGACGTCGGATCACACGACCATCGTCCAAGGCCACTTCATATGACAGCGGCCCAGAGAACTTTCATACCACTGCTGTGACCCAGAGATATCCTGGTCCATAGTTCCTTGCCCAGACCGGATCTCCCACTTGTAGTCTCCTAGGTGCCCGTGGCTGTGACACCTGTGAAGCCACCCGGTCTGGGTGCAATCTGTCCAGTTTCGTGATGAGGCGGCGACCCCAGCGAAGTTCAGCTGGGCTCTTTCCAGTAGCTGTGCAAGGTGTGGTGCGGTGGCAAAGAAGAAAGTCCGCTAACCTGTGATGCCAGGTCCCATGCGTGATCCTCTTTAAGGCATCCTTGGTTGTGCACACCATTCGTTCAGCCTAGCCGTTGGAAGCTGGATGGAATGGTGCAGATGTGGCATGCCGGATCATGTTGGCCTGGAGGAATGCCTTGAACTCAGACGATGTGAATTGGGGCCCGTTGTCGGAGACGAGGACATCTGGAAGTCCATGTGCGGCGAAGATCCCTCTCAGTACCTGGATGGTCCTAGCAGTGGTAGTGGAGGAGACAGGCATGACCTCTAGCCACTTGGAATGGCTGTCCACGAGAATTAAGAAGAATTGCCCCTGAAAGGGCCCAGCATAGTCGATATGGACCCTCGACCATGGGGTATGAGTCTCCTCCCACCTATGAACTGGGGCCTGGGGCATCTCCGGCCTTGACTGTTGACAAAAAGTACACCCGTGGACCTGGGCCTCAATGTCTTTGTCGAGCCCAGGCCACCAAAGATGGCTGCGCGCTAACGCCTTCATCCGGACTATTCCCGGATGTCCCTCATGCAGAGACTGCAGGACTCTAGTCCTCAATGAGGTTGGGATTACTACCCGGCTACCCCATAGGACACACCCCTTGAAGGTGGAAATCTCATGCTTCCTCTGCCAGAAACTCTGGAATTCTGAGCCTGGACATGTGTCAGGCCATCCAGACAACGCCCAGGTCAGCACGCGCGTTAGCGTGTGATCGGTGGCTGTTTCTGCAGCCACGTCCCTAGCACTGAGGGGAGATTCAGGCAAGTCCTGAATAGACAGGATGCGGTTGGCAGATGCTGGATCTGCCTCTATCTGCTATAATGGCAACCTGCTGAGACCATCTGCATGACCCATTTCTTTGCCTGGCTTGTGAACCAGTGTATGGTCATATGCAGACAGGAAGATAGACCACCTCAGCATTCGTGGGGATATTATGTGTGGGGTTTGTTTGTTCGTTGTGAACAACCCCAGCAGTGGCTTATGATCTGTAAAGACCGTGAAGTGGCGGCAATATACGAAGTCATGGAACTTCTTTATGCCAGCCACTATGGCTAAGGCTTCCCTATCTATCTGTGCATAATTGCGTTCAGCTGATGATAGGGTTCTAGAGTAGTATGCTATTGGGACTTGTGTTCCATCAGCCTTCAAGTGACAACACAGCCCCAATCCCATAAGGGGACGCATCACAGGCGATGCACACTGGCAAGTTCTCATTGAAGTGCGCAAGGACCGCATTTGAAGAGAGCAAGGCCTTGACCTCTTTGAAGCTCTTTTCATGTGCTTGTGTCCACTGCCAAGGGGCCTGTTTGTCCAAGAGCCGGTGTAACGGCTCAGCCACTGCAGCCTTGTGAGGAAGGAATGAGTGGTAAAAATTTAGCAGTCCCAGAAAGGCCTGAAGTTCGCTCTTGGATTTGGGACTTGGGGCCTGCTGAATTGCTTGCAGCTTGGATTCAGCAGGGTGGATGCCCTGAGCATCAATGCAGAATCCTAGAAACTCCGTGGAGGTAACCTTGATCTTGCACTTGTCTTGCTTAAGCTTCAGCCCCGCTTGGCGGAAACGTAGCAAAACAGCTCTCAGCCTTTCGGCTAAATTGTCAGCTGAGTCCCCAGTGATGAGGACATCGTCAAAGTATGGGCAAACGCCAGGGATATTTTGGAGCGTTTGCTCCATTACACTCTGGAAGATGCCAGGGGCCACGTTTACTCCAAATTGCAATCTTTTTACCTTGAATCCCCCCCTGTGAGTCATTATAGTTTGGGCCTCAGCTGTTTCCTTATCAACTGGCAATTGTTGATAGGCCTGAGCCAGGTCAAGCTTAGCAAAGATCTGGCCCCCCTTGAGGGAGGCTAGAATGTGACTGACCACTGGTACTGGGTACGAATGCTGCTGCAGCACTTTGTTAAGCGTGCACTTGTAGTCTGCACAGATTCGGACTTCAACATTGGCCTTCAGTGGCGTAACTATGGGCGTTTCCCATGGACTACTGTCCACAGGCTCTAAGATACCCTGCTCAATCAGTTTATCCAGCTCTGCATCTATTTTACCCTTTAAAGCAAAGGCACCCTGCGTGGCTTGATTCTAATGGGGGCTATGGCTGGGTCTAGCCTCAGAGAAATAGGGGAGCCTTTGTAGGAGCCAAGTTCTGGACTAAACACATCTGCAAACTCCTTGCAGACCCCAGCCAGGCCTGTTGTTTGCACGCTGTGTATTCCAGTCACCTGAATTCCCAGGGCCTCAAACCAGTCGAGTCCAATGAGACTCGTACGGTCTCCCCCAACCACAACTACATCCAGTAGCCCCTCAAAATTCCTATGCTGCACCTTGAGTGTGGCCTCCCCCCTCATGTTGACTCTGGAATTTTGGAAATCTGTGAGGATGAGGTTTGACGGCCTGAGTCTCACCCGTAGGCCGCTTCTGCTGCAGACCTTGTTAAAGGTGTCTAGGGAGATGATTGATACAGCAGACCCAGTGTCCAGCTCCATCGACAAGGGGACCCCTTGCAACTTCACATCGATGTGAAGCTTCTTCCTAAGTGGCCTGTGGACCCCCGTTCTAAAAACGCTCCTACGTGACGCGCAGAAGCCCACCCTGTTCTGGCTGGGGACCCTGGTAACTTTCTGAGGCAATTCTTCTGGGTAACGTTCCTTCTGGCGACCCAAACAGATGGAGGCAATGTGGCCTTGCCTCCCACAGGCCCTGCAGATGGCGGAGCGAAAATGGCAGTCTGCGCAGCGATGGCGGCCTCCGCACCTGATGCACCGAGGGGATGATGCTGGCTGGGCCTTCCCTCCATGAGGCCTTCTCCCTGGAGTCTGATACAGCTGGTCCACTTCCAATTCTGGATCCTGTTCGGATTCTTCGTGAGCAACCTCTTGATGGATGGTGGCTGGAACTTGAGGGGGCTTGGAGAGCCGCAAGGCCTTCACAGCTCCACCTGCTGCTTCTTCGGCTAAAACTTCCCTCAGGGTATTTTGGAACGTGAGGCCTTCCTTTGCGAGGAGCTTCTGCTGCAACTCCCGGCTTCACAGGCCACAGACCAGCCGGTCCCTCAGTCTCTCTTCCAAGTCTTTGAACTGACAGGGCCTAGCTGCTTGTCGCAAGGCCGCAACAAACTCTGCTGTAGACTCACCAGGCCTCTGGTCCCTCTGCTCAAATGCGTGTCGCCAGGCAATCACTGAGAGCTTGGGTTCAAAATGCTCTCGAAGCATCCTCTTCAAGTCTGTGTAGGTGATTGATTCCAGTGGTGCTGGGGCAACCAGATTCTCTGCAATCTCGAAGGTCTCTTGCCCACACACACAGAGCAGCATGGCAGCTTTGAGGCCATCTTCTTGAATTTGGTTCACCCGGAGGTAGTTCTCTACCCAGGCCACGTACGAGCTCCAGCGTTCTGGGTGAGCTGTGTCAAATTCTGAAAGCCGGCCTATCTTTGCCATCGTTTCAGCCCAGGAACTTCGTCCACGCCTCCTGCTGCAAGGATTGAGAAGGGGCCCCCTTTTCTGAGCTCACCTTCAGCATCTCAGTGCTGGCAGGCTGAGTCCTGAGTCTCCAGGAGCCACACTTCTCCGAGCTGCAAGCCCCCCTGTGGTGAGGCAGCTTGGCTTCTTAATCTGTTTGCCTTGCAGGCATCCCACCTTCGTCGCCAATGTTCTGTTTCAGGAAAAAGGCATTGAGACGAAGCAACGAGTTCAAACAGTTCTCCTTTATTGCAACACCAACAGAACAGGTTTGAAAATGGTGCGGCCCCCTTTTATAGCCCCCCTGCACAATGCCTTGCTGGCCAATCATTGCAAGGCTGGGAGCAGCCTTTCTTGTCCCGGGCACCCACATGGTCCACCCGGGCCAATCGCTGCAGCCTGTGCCTGCTGGCCCAGGACATAACAGGTCTGATGTGAGTTCATTTATGGATTGATTGACTAAATTTATTTGCTGCCCATGAAAATGGCTTGAAAACTGAAGTATTGAACCATTGTTTTGGTGCAAAAAAAATCTTGATCTCTGAAATAATAAGGGACAATTTCGAGGGAAATCTTATTTAGATTTGGGCACTGGCTTGTAAGAGTGCACTTCATCTGAAAATCTCTTGAATGCAACTGTTTATCTTGATTGTTAAACTAATAATAAATATGAGTGTGTATTTTCCTGTCAGGTTGTGTGACATAATTGTATTCTCTCAACAGAAAGGTCCTTGTGTTGGATACCTCGTGTTGGATATCCCTTTCACACAGAAGACTCACACTCATGACCCATGTGGTGCATCAAAAAATGCCTAACTCACCCTTATTGAGGGACACGTTCTCATGACATCACCTCCATCTCACCTCACTATAGTTTTAGAAACTAGTCAGCCAGTTTTAGTTCACCAGCATGGCAGCCATATAAACTGAACATATATATATATATATGAATAAAGAACATCTTTAAGGTTGACAGCCCTTATTTTTAAGGAAATTTCCCTTTTTATCTTAACCGGAGATAATTTTGGACTGCTTTCAAAGGGAAGCAGCTTTGCAATGTTTTATGTACCCCAGAAGAAACCTTTCCAGATCCTACTGGTCAAAAGTTTCTTTCTTCCTCACAGTTTTATTCTCATTTAATAAATCCAATGAAATGAAAAATAAATATATATTGTACAATAAAGTTCACTCTAAAATTTAATATTTGTGGATAATTTAAAATCAAGCATTTATGAAGAATGGAGGAATATATGTTAATTCCACTATGAGGAGAAACCCACCAGTTGCCACTTAATGGTTAAATCTTTTCTCAGTTTCATTCCTCCAGACTTTGTTAAGTAGAAAGCTACTTTATTGTAATCCGATAAATCAGAAGAAAAAAGGAGGAACCAAATGAGGCATCTTCCTGCAATTGTATCTCCTGCCACCATTTGGAAGTGGTCAGAGATTTCATATTTGCCTACTTGAAGCCCAGAGACGACTTGGCTGATGTTCATGTCTACCTCCATCTTACATGGATGGTGAGTCCTGACATATTTTCTTTGGCATTTCTTCTTTTTCTGTTTAGTCTCTGCCTCAGTCTAAATGTGTGGAAAAATGCCATCCTGGATTTGTCAAGCAGGCTCGAGAAGGAGAGCCAGTTTGCTGCTATGACTGCATTCCTTGTCCAGAGGGGACCATCTCCACTCAGGAAGGTGGGTGACACCACAGGGAAACTTTGATCAATATGCATGTTAAAGACACATGTAAGTTTGATTGTTTAGTTCTCCATTTTCATGATATCCAATTTCTTCCCTAAATGGGATTTATAAGAAAAATACTTTAAAGGATGAGGTAGAAAGAATGATGTTGTAGATTGCGTAGGAAATCTCTCTTTTATTTGGCAGTTTGGATGTGTCTTTCCACGTTTATCTTTGGTAGAAAAATCTGAATTCTTTGTAACTTGAGAAATGATTTTAGATCTGTTGAAAGAAAAATCTTCATCGTGGTCCAGTCCAAGCTGGGAATAAACAAAATGGAGACTGCTTTAGAATGAAGGTTGGAGTTTTTTGAAGAGCAGAGCCAGACAGAAGCGTGGCTCTGGGAAAGCTGACTACATGTTGCTGGGAGTGGTGGGTTTTTATACCTTCTGGGGCTCTTTAGGTTGTTTCCTGTTCCTGTTTGAGGTTTGTATTTCCTGTGTCATGTACTTTGACCTGAGTCTGAGGGTGCCCTTTTGGTATTGGTGGGTTAATCCTTTATGTTTCCTCTGCTTAGAGTTTGGGTGGGGTATGTAGATTTTAGGGGTCTTTGTCTTCTTAATTTCATAGCTTCTAACTTTCTGGCCCCAACCTTCCTGAATGGATTATTCAGTGATGGGATTCAAATATGTGAATAATAATAATAATAATAATAATAATAATAATAATAATAATAATAATAATAATAATAAAGTTGGAAGGGACCTTGGAGGTCTTCTAGTCCAACCCCCTGCTCAGGCAGGAACCCTACACCATTTCAGACAAATGGCTGTCCAGTCTCTTCTTAAAAACTTCCAGTGTTGGAGCATTCACCACTTCTGGAGGCAGGTTGTTCCACTGGTTAATTGTTCTAACTGTCAGGAAGTTTCTCCTTAGTTCCAGGTTGCTTCTCTCCTTGAAGAACGTGTTCTCTTTGTGGATGCCGCTTCCAGAAATCTGTTCTGGGCCTGGGCAACAAAAAATTAGCTACCTGTTCTGTCAAAGTGGTGCGAACCGGCTGAATCCCACCACTGGGATTATTACAACTGCATTTCTAAAAAGCTGGTTTCTGCTGAGTTTTCTGGTTGGGGGGAGGGAGGGAGAAGTTTCTGCTTTTTAAAGATCTTCTCCATTATTCCTTTGGAGAAATAAATTCCGCTTTTTTAATATTTCCCAAAATATTTCTTTCTCTGGATTCTTCCCACAATCCCCCCTTTGTGCCATAAGAGTGTGGATGACACACTTTTACTGGCACAAGATTAAAAATTGATCTGTGAGGGAGACTTGATCGGCATTTCTATGGGGGCTCTAGGATGTGGGGAAACAAGGTTTAAGGAAGGGGAAGACACTAATAGAGGCATCTAAAAGTCAGAGCAAAGGTTCTGTTAGGTGGAAAATAAATTTATAGTGTCCAATATTCTGTGCCAATTCTTTTCAGATATTGTCTGTCACTTTGAGCTTCCAGTCAGGTTTGCACATTCCTCCTCACAGCCATGCTTGCCTCAGTATATAACCACTGGCTGCCCATTTTCAAGGGATGCTTCTAGCCTTAGGTCTTAGTTCAGTTTGGGATGTCCAATTGAGGTTAGCCAGTGTGCATGTCAGGCTATTAAACTGCACACAGTGAGCCCTAGAACTCTCACTCTAAGTCCACCAGTGCAAAATATTCAAGGCTTGGGTTTTGGAGATCTCTTTCCTTCTACCTCCTCAGTGAGAGCACGTGAACAAAAAAAAAGAACATAGTCCTGGTTCTGGAAGGAAAAAATAATACATACTGCATTGGGATTAAAAGGATCAGAAAAGCGGGGGATAGATCAATCTATTTAACATCCATAGATACCAATGTTGAATTCATTCTCTCTTTAAAATTGTTTGCCAAATCTAGAGAGTATGGAAATATATCTAACATCGGATGTTCTTGCTTGACAATATCGCTTCATCTTCTCATTTCTACAGGGTAAAAAGACTTTGGAGACACAGTTTTTGTTTTATGAATTCCTTTATGAATTAATTTTTCTTAAGATCAAGATGCTAACTACCATGCAACCAGCACACAGGGCCCTGTTACCAGGAGATCCCCAGGGTTGTTGAAAGTGTCACATTTTAAGAGATTTTTAAAAAGGCCTCATAGTTTGGAGATATTGTGAATTTCTGTGTTCTAATGATTATTTTTGCCGAAATTCACCTTTCAAAACCTTACATGAGAAAGAACCACGGTGTCTGCAGGGCTTCCTCTCCTTGAGGATATCTGCTTGTCCCACCAGAGCAGATAATATTTGGCATGCAAAAAGGTCTGTTCCCTAAAAGATTCCCACTTGATGGGTCCTCAGATGCCTGCTTGTTCTGGTGCAGCTCCTGCCCCATTGGACCCACTCCCCCTTGAAATTCAATAGGCCCCCATCTTCTTAAGCCTCTGGAGACTTCAACCATTTGGGATAAAGTAAGGTCAGTGCAAGATAAGAATCTGGTGGATTACCTCAGAGAAGGGAGGTTGCGGCACCATTATTTCTTCTTTTATTTTTGTTTTGTTGTTCTTGGTTTTAATAGTTGTATATATTGGGGATTTTTTTTTTGCTGGAGTGTAAGAATATACCATTACTAAGACTTTCCTGTCTCTCAGTATCACCTAATCCAAAAGTTTTCTTGAAATTTGAAAGAGTATAAAACAAATATTACTTTGTTTTCTCAGATACTGAGAAATGCACCAAGTGCCCAGATGATCAATATCCAACCAAGAACCGAATCCAATGTATCCCCAAAAGAACAATCTTCCTCTCCTATTAAGAGTATCTGGGCATCATCCTCATCTCCTTTGCCCTACTCTTGTCTCTAACCACAGGCCTTGTTTTCATCATATTCATTCAGTACCTAGAAACTCCCATCGTCAAAGCCAACAACCGGGACCTCTCCTTCATCCTCCTGATCTCCCTCCTGCTTTGCTTTTTGTCCTCCTTTCTCTTCATTGGCCAACCAAGAAAAGTCACCTGTCTTCTCCGACAAACAATGTTCAGCATTGTCTTCTCAGTAGCCGTGTCTTCTGTGTTGGCCAAAACTATCATGGTTGTGCTGGCCTTCCTGGCCTCAAAACCAGGGAACATAATGAGAAGATGGTTAGGGAAGACCTTGGCTAACTCCATCGTCCTTTCTTGTTTAGTTATCCAAATTCTCATCTGTGCCATTTGGTTGGGAGCTTCTCCACCATTCCCTGACTCTGAACTCCACTCCCAGCCTGGAGAGATCATTCTTCAATGCAACGAAGGCTCTGTCACCATGTTTTATGTTGTCCTTGGCTACATGGGTTTCCTTGCTGCCATTTGCTTCATGGTGGCTTTCCTGGCCAGAAACCTGCCTGGGACATTCAATGAAGCCAAACTGATCACCTTCAGCATGCTGGTCTTCTGCAGTGTCTGGGTCTCCTTCCTCCCCGCCTACCTGAGCACCAAAGGAAAATACATGGTGGCCATGCAGGTTTTCTCCATCTTGGCCTCCGGTGGTGGACTGTTGGGCTGCATCTTCTTCCCCAAGTGCTACATTATCATCCTGAGACCAGATCTAAACACTAAGGATGATCTAATGATAAAAGTAGGGAACTGATAATGTAATTGTTTCTTGGGTTCTTGAAATTTAATTATTGATTGCAATTGTTCTTGGTTTATATGCTTAGTTTGCCTGTTTGACTATTATGGTTATTTAAAATCCAATGAAATAAACAATTAGATTAATAAAATTAAAATCCAACATAATCATCAAATAATAAAACAAATTAATAATTAATATTTGTGTTTTTAATTTGTTGCTAGCCCTCCTTTTCCTAAGCACATAGGTTATCCAATATTTTGATTAAGCAGCCCTTTAAGAGAGGACACATATGAACCTTATCCTGAACTATGGAATGCTTTAAGCTTGGTAGGTACCTTCAAAGTTTCTTAGGAGGTTCTCAACCTCATCTCCTTCATGGTTCTTTCTGAATTGCTATTTCAGTTCCTCCAAGGTCTGTGTCAAGGTTCCAGCTGATGAACCCAATCAAGCAAAAACGTTTGAGACATTCCCATGTGTTAATGTAAAACTTTATTGAGTACATCATTTCGACATGTATGAAAGCAAAAGAAGCTCTGGGAAAACCCCACCCAAGCCCTACATAGTGAAAGCATAGCATTCTCTCTCCTCCCTCTGGATCAGGGGGCCAATTGAATACAACAATATTATTTTGAGAAAGTATCTCTGGGTTTGGCCAGACACCTGGTAAATATCCTGGGTTCCCATGGTCTGCTTCCTTAATTTTTGAAGTCTGCATTCAAATCTGATTTCCTCCCCTGGGTTCATTGGCAAGCTGAGAAGCAATAACTGTTGCAGCAGGGGAAAAAAATGCTTCAAAACATGACAGGCAGACCCTCCTAAAAAGTAGAAGGTACCTGTAAAACAGCAAACACATATTAAGGCATTTCCCCCCACTCAGTTCCCCACTTAAGTGGCCCCTGACTTTTGAAGATATTCTGGTTGGAATCTACTTATTAACTCTTCTGCTCTAATGTCATGAGGTTTGATCCAACTCACTTCCTCTATTGGATAAACTCTCCACTGAACTAGATACTATAGTTTCCCCTTATGGATTCTAGAGTCTACGATTTGTTTAACCTTGTAATGTATTTCCCCCTTCAAGCAAGGAGATTGCTGCTGGATATTACTTGATACAGGCAGATTAACTCCACGGAAGGATTTCAGGCAGATTACTTTACTTACAGTTACTGTAGGGATTCTTCTGACATTCTTTGCATAATCTGGACCCAACATGTAGATTAAAAAAAAGATAGTTTCTTCCATGCTAATGAAGCAAACAGATCTCGTGGCTGGAATTCATCAAGACCTTGCTGGCCATCATGTAGCCAGGAAATCCGGTAATTAAACAGAAGTCCCTCCTAGTGGCTAGTCCGAACACAGATACAACCAGGTAACTTAAACTACATTACCCAGAAGGCTATCCCTTAAGGGGACAGTTCTTAATTCCTAAGATAGCTATATACTCTGACCAGCACAATTTGCCTTAATGATTTTAAAATGGAACTCAACATAGAACGAGGTGTACAACAAGATGATACAATATCACCTATCCTTTTCTCAGCCTACCTTGAAGAAGTATTTCACAAACTAGACTGAGCAAAAGATGCCTATTTAAATCACTTGAGATTTGCAGAAGATGTTCTCTTCTCACAAGACCCAGAAGAGCTACAAAGATATATACAAGAGTTGCACACATTTGGCTTAAAAATAAACCTGAAAAAAAAGCCAGGTTATGTTGAAAGAATTATATATATATATTTGGAGAAGAACTAGATGTAGTAGACTATTACATATACCTTGGCCAATAGATCTCAATGGAATAGGACACAATAAAGAAAATTGAACAGCGTGTTAAATGTGATTGGCAGGCACTCGGCAAGCTAAGTATAATTTTCAAGAACAGCCTCCCCCTATGGCTGAAGAGAAAAGTTTTCGATCAGTGTGTGTTACCTGCTCTAACATATGCTGGTGAAACATGCACAATAACCTCACAATCGACACAAAAGCTAGGAGGGGCACAAAGAGCCATGGAAAGGTACATCCTGGGCATTACAAGACAAGACAGAAAGACCTGCACATGGATTAGAGAACAAACGAAAGTATACGATATCATCAAGAGAGTAAAAGGATTGAAATGGAAATGGACTGGTCACATAGCAAGAAGAACCGATGGCAGGTGGACCAAGGCAGTCACAGAATGGATCCCACTTGATAAAAAGCATCCACCAAAGAGACCTAAAACAAGCTGGATCAAAGACATCAGCAAGTATTGCAAGCCCAACTGGCAAAAGAAAGCCCAGGTTGGAAACATGCGGAAGGGACCTTCATCCTGCGGTGGACAGACAATAGCTAAAATGATGGTGATGAACTTAAGAAACGAGGATAAGACGATACTTCTTGTGTGAACTTTATACTTTGCTAGTAGAAAACACTAAGAGACTCTCAGCCAAGACAAATCAATTACTATTTTTTAAATTTATATTTGGAAAAAAAGATATATAGATATAAAGCAATATACAATGGAAGCACTAAAAATGCTTAAAGTTAAAAACCTAGAAATTAAAATAAGAAAAAGAAAAGGTGGGGAAAAAAGAAAAAAGAATTAAGTATATTATTAATAGTCCCTGGTATACTAATAAATGCCATGTGGTATAATCAATAAAAATATTACTGTAAAAATCCTTTGTGGAGTCAAATGCTCGGTAAATACATTTTTTTGATAAGCTACTTTTTATCTCCAATCTGTTGAGATCATTCTAACATTTTTAGAAATAAGGTGTTTCTTAGTCCATGCTTAGAGTATCTCCAAGATGCCCACTTTGAAAATATTTTTAAGCTTTCAATAGAGATATGTCATGGGCTCCACTTTTGCAATGGATCCCATCAAATAAAAGAGCATCTCAGGTGCCTTTAAGGCAGCCAAATAGTTTGGTCCGCAATGATCCATTAAAATGTACATACGTTGCAGATACAGTCATTATTGTGAAGACAAACTCTAATCTCAAGTCATGAGAAATCCGTAGGATAGTCATTACTTAATTCTTGATGGAAAGTCAGAATCACAGCCTCCAGCCAAAGACTGAACATCAACCATTCTTTTAATTCAGATACCAATCAAGTTTTGAGAATTGGGAAAAAACTAAATCTTGCTCATTGTACTCAACAGAGAAGCACAACTGAATATGTTCTTGTGGAAAGGCTAGTGGTAATCACTCAAGAAATTGGCAATTTTTTTATTTAATCAAGCAGAAAACATATTTAAACAAATCATTAAAATAAATATTTTAGTTACTAAATTACACCTAGCTTAAATTATTCCTCTCTACTAGGACCGAAAATAGAAATTCATGTCTCAAAATCAAATAAACTGGGGAACCCATAATCATTTCTTAGCCTCAGAGACGCAATGACTTCTCTGCAGCAAGGAATAGAACATAGAATAATAGAGCCAGGAGGGACCTTGGAGGTCTACTAGGCCAATCCCCTGCTCAAGCCAGATGGACAATTGGGGTGGGGTTTGAAAGGGTTCTTTTAATGTAATGTTTTGTACAGGAAATCCTCAGATCCTCCCTTATTATCCTGCTATCAATACCTTCCAATAAAAGTTCCTGTTGAGACAATGCAAGTTTCAAGAGTTCTGCTTTCTTGGGAGGTTTAACTGAGGCAGATCCTTACATTAGTCCTTACAAAAACTGGTACAACAATGCCACTGGTGTGTTTTTACTTAAGACAATAACATATTCTTAAAGATAGTAAGAGTAGATGGGTGGGGAAGTACCTTGAGGCTTGTTAATTATGAATATTCATGCTTACATCATCTATTACCTACATATAGTTTTCTCCACCTATTTTTCCTTACCATAAGATCCCTGTGAGGCATGTGGGTTCAGGTGACTGACTGGTTCATAGTGTCCATGGCCAGGGGGAGCAATCCACACAAGGACAAAACTCGTATCAATGAATGGATAATGAGAAATTTTCACTTATCATAGGCAACTTATTCTTCATAGAGGGTCCACATGGAGGAGAAGCTGCAAATATCTGGTGTGTGGAAAGAGCTTCAGACTGAGCTGTTCCCTTAGTTGTAAAAAAATTCACCCAAGAGATAAACCTTATAAATGCACGGAGTGTGGAAAGAATTTCAAGATGAGTTGCTTCTAAATTAATTTCTGTGGGGAAATTTTCCTTTTAACTCCTTTAAAGACCAAGCCAGCCTTATGGGGTCCATAAGAGTCAACTTGCCAGAAAGCCAATAATGGAAAACAAGGTGGAAAGACTTTGGGGGTCTTTTGAGAGACTTTGGAATCCTAAATGAGGGGGTAAAGCTGGGAAAAATGGAAAGTGATTTGTTTCGCTATAGCTAGAATTGTCTTAGGGTTGGGGGCTTTTTTATCCTTTTTAACTGTGTTCTCTTTATGAATCTACTCACGACTGAGAAGAAAAGGGAAAAAAATGGACCCAGGAAACTACACACCAATCAGTTTAACATCAATATCTGGGAAGATCCTAGAAAAGATAATAAAAAAACAGATCTGCAAACAACTAGAAGCAAACGAAGTAATAACTAGTAGCCAGCACGGGTTTGTTAAAAACAGATCATGCCAAACCAATCTGATCTCATTCTTCGATAAAGTGACTAAACTAGTAGACCAGCGAAATACTATGGACGTAGTATACTTAGATTTCAGTAAAGCATTTCATGAAGTAGACCACAACCTACTCCTTGGTAAGCTAGGAAAAGGGGAATAGACAACATCATCACCAGATGGATCTGTAGCTGGCTGGCAAACCGTACTCAACAAGTCATCCTCAAAGGCACTACATCCACATGTAGAGAAGCAAGCAGTGGGGTACCACAAGGTTCCATCTTCAATATCTTCACAGTACTCTTCAATATCTTCACAGACAATGGGAATTGAAGGGGAACTCATCAAATTTTCAGATGACACCAAACTGACAGGAGTAGCCAACACCCCAGAAGACAAACTCAGGATCCAAAAAGATCTTGACAGACTTATCCAACAAAATGAGTTTCAATGTGGAGAAAAGCAAAATCTTACCTTTAGGCAGGAAAAACCAAAGGTACAAATACAGATTGGGAGACACCTGGCTTAAAAACAGTAACTGTGAGAGGGACCTTGGAGTCTTAGTGGACAATCACTTGACTATGAGCCAGCAGTGTGCAGCAGCAACCAAAAAAGCTAATAAAATCCTGGGTTGTATAAACAGAGGGATGGAATCCAGATCATGCAAAGTATTAGTAATATTTTATAAAACCCTAGTAAGACCACACCTGAAATACTGCAGCCTATTTTGGTCACCATATCACAAAAAAGATGTGGGTTTGGAAAAATTTCAGAGAAGAGCAACTAAGATTATCAAAGGCCTGGAGATTAAAACATACGAAGAACATATATGGGACTTGGGTTTGGCTAGTCTAAAGAAAAGAAGAAATAGGGGAGACATGATAGCAGGCTTCCAGTATCTGAAGAGCTGGCACAAGGCAGAGGGGAACAGGTTGTTCACCAAAGCACCAGAGGGCAAGACGAGAAACAATGGTTGGAAACTGATCAAAGAGAGAAGCAACCTGGAATTAAGGAGAAACTGCCTGACAGTGAGGACAATCAACCAGTGGAACAGCTTGCCTTCAGAAATCATGGCTGCTCCATTACTGGAGATTTTTAAGAAGAGACTAGAAAATCACTTGTCTGAGATGATACTCCCCTGCTTGAGCAGGGGGCTGGACTAAAAGACCTCCAAGGTCCCTTCCAGCTCTCTTCTCTTCTCTTCTCTTCTCTTCTCTTCTCTTCTCTTCTCTTCTCTTCTCTTCTCTTCTCTTCTCTTCTCTTCTCTTCTCTTCTCTTCTATTCTATTCTATTCTATTCTATTCTATTCTATTCCAACCTTACAGTATTTTTTTGACACCTTTAGTAAATTTGATTTTCATTTCAATCTGGGAGTTGACCCATGGCCTTCTTGTACCTGCCTCAGCTTGGTTGAGCTACTGACTGTCCAAACCAGACAAGGATGAATTTTATCTTCAATCCTCTTCAGTCCAATTGACTTGAATACTGATATTCCAAACCTGTCAGGAAGTTACAGGCTATAAATAAATGTCTGCTACTGGAAATTCCTCACTACAGGTCAGAAAGTCTGTTCAGCACCTCAGCCCAGAGAAGCTGGAACTGGAGGCTGCGAGAGAGGAAGCCATGATGAAGATGGAACTTGATCTGGAGCTGAAATGAAGGAAGATTGCTGAGAAAGACCATCTCGAGAGAAAGAGAAGGAACACCAAAACTGGTGAGAGAGTTGCAACACCATGCCATCTTTGCTTACTCTATTCTCCTTAGTAGAACCCATAACTTGGAGGAATGGAAATACCAATTCATAAAGAACCATGAAAGAGATAAGATTCAGACCTCACTAATTATCTTTGAAGATACTTGCCAAGCGTACACCACTATAAAGCCAAGGAAATGACTCATATATCTTTTAATTTGAAGAGTTGCTTAAGCCAAATATTGGTTGACATGTGTGCTGAGGAAAAGGAGGAAAACCAATAGTTTAAAAAAACATAATATTTATTTGTTTGTTTGTTTTTTTATTATTAATGTACTTGATGATTACCTTGAATTTTCATTTAAATAACAAACTTCACATATTTATTTCCTTCAGTTGTCAAGCAAATCCAAAGGAAGAATATATAACCAATAATAATGGATAATTAGAAGTTACCAGCCTAAGAAACAATTTCACAATCATTCCCCTGCTTTTGCCATTAGATGTTCCTTAGTGTTTAGATCTGGTCTCAGGATGATAATGTAGCACTTGGGGAAGAAGATACAGCTCAACAGTCCAGCACCAGAGGCCAAGATGGAGAAGACCTGCACGGCCACCATGTATTTTCCTTTGGTGCTCAGGTAGGTGGGCAGGAAGGAGACCCAGACACTGCAGAAGACCAGCATGCTGAAGGTGATCAGTTTGGCTTCATTAAAAGCTCCAGGCAGGTTCCTGGCCAGGAAAGCCACAGTGAAGCAAATTGCAGCAAGGAAGCCCATGTAGCCAAGAACAACATAAAACATGGTGACAGAGCCTTCGTTGCATTGAAGGATAATCTCTTCACGCTGGGAGTGCAGATCAGAGTCAGGAAATGGGGGAGAAGCTCCCAACCACATGGCACAGATGAGAATTTGGACAGCAGAACAAGAAAGGATGATGGAGTTGGCCAAGCTCTTCCCCAACCATCTTGTCACTTTATTGCCTGGTTTTGAGGCTAGGAATGCCAGCACTACTGTGATTGTTTTGGCCAACACAGATGACACAGCTACTGAGAAGACAATGCTGAACACTGTTTGTCGAAGAAGGCAGGTGGCTTTCCTTGGTCGGCCAATGAAGAACAAGGAGGATAAGAAGCAAAGCAGAAGAGAGACCAGGAGGATGTAGGACAGGTCCCGGTTGTTGGCTTTGACAATAGGAGTTTCAAGGTATTTAATGAATATGATTAAAACAAAGCCTGTGATTAGGAACAAGAGTAGAGCAAAGGAGATGAGGATGATGCTGAGATGTTCTTCATAGGACAGGAAGGTTATTCTTTTGGGGATACACTGGACTCGGTTCTTGGTTGGATATTGATCATTTGGGCACTTGGTGCATTTTTTGGTATCTGAGAAAAGAAAGTAATATTTCTTTTATATCTTTCAAATTTCAAGAAAAACTTTGGATAAGATGTGATACAGAGAGACAGGAAAGTCTCAGTAAATGGAATATACTTACACTACAACAACCCAAATATCCTCAATACACACAACTATAAAAAGAACAACAACATAAATTTAAAAGAAAATCTATCTGGTGCTGCAAACTCACTTCTCTGCGGTAATCCACCAGATTCTTATCCTGCACTGACTTACCTTATCCCAAATAGTTGGGAGAAGTAGCAAGTCTCCAGAGGTTTAAGAGGATGGGTAGCCTATTCAATTTCAAGGGGGAGTAAGTCCAATAGGGCAGGAACTGCAGCAGAAAAGCCAGGCTTCTGATGATCCATAAAGTGGGAATGTTTTAGAGAATAGATTGTTTGCATGCCCATTATATCTGCTCTGGTGGGACAAGCAGATATCCTCAAGCAGAGGAAACCCTGCAGATACTCTGATTCTGTCTAATGGAGGGTTTGAAAGGTGAATTTAATTGCACCTGGAAAGAAACTGGGATTCTGTGAAGCCTGCACAATAGGGGTGTCCTATGGAAGAACACACAGAAACTCAACACTGCACATGCGTTTGCATTATGGACCATTTTATAAATTCCAAGTGGTTTTCAAGAGCAATCCTATGAATATGGGATAAAAAGATAGAAACAGAAAACTGATGGCAGAAAAAGACCTATTCCTGCATCTAGTCTGCCCTTTGAGCTTTTTGTTTTCTTATTTATTTAATATTTTATTTTATTTTTTTCAAAAATAATTTCAGTTGATGGACATATGTTTATCCCAAAAATGTTTAAACTCAGTTACTGATGATTGACCCACCAACCATGCTCTCAATACATTGCTCCAAAAATACTGGACAGAGAATAAAAGTTGTCTAAGATGGTTGGATCCATGGAGAACCACTTGAGAAGGGTTGCAACACTGATTATTTCAGAACAGGTTGTACAGCCCCCTTCACAAAAGAAATCATTGATTATCCTGAAATTGAGAGTGTCTCCTAACTATTAGGTCTTCTAGAAATTCCTTAAAATGTGATTCTTTTAATAGTCCTGGGGATCCCCTGGTAACAGGGCCCTGTGTGCTGGTTGCATGGTAGGTAGCATCTTGATGTTCTCCTCTCTTGCTTTCTTAGCATTTATACCTCAATGTTTTAATTTTTATGATTGGTTTAATTTTATTCCACCAAGAGTCACTTTGTGTGAAATAGCCATCTAAATTTGATGAATAAATTTGAAAAAACATCTTAAGGAAAATTAATTCATAAATGAATTCAACAACAGGAACTGAGTGTGTTATCTGTATTTTTACCCTGTAAAAATGAGAAGATGAAGCAATATGTTTCCATATTCTCTTGATTTCGCAACAATTTTAAAGAAAATGAATTCAACATTGGTATGAAAGTATATTTAGTAGATTGGTCTTTTATTAGTTCTCTATTCCCCCTTCTTTCTGCTCATTTTAATCCCAACACTGCATGTTAGAATTTTTTTCCTTTCAGAACCATGACTATGTTCCTTTTTTGGGGGGGATATTATATCTCACTACAATATTTAACAAGAAAGAAAATTGGAAAGATAAGAAAAGGTGAAAAGGAAATATCTACTTGATGACTTTATACTGAATCCTCTCTTTGGTTTTCATTGTTCCTTTAACCCAACATCTCTCCCTCTATTGTTCCAATTAGATATTTCAGCTTATAAGGATATATGATCTTACTAAAGATTAACTGATTAAATGAATGATTGATCAATGCATCTATCAGACTGTAATGTAAAGTTGGTTTAGGTAAACAAAACCCATTGATCTAAAATCATTCTTCAAGTTACAAAGAATACAGATATTTCTAAGAAAGATAAATATGGATGGAAACATCCAAACTGGGTAATGAAAGAGAGATTTCCCATGCAATCCACAACATCCTTCTTTCAATCTCATCATTCAAAATATTTTTCTTTCCATCCCAGTATGGAAGATATTGGCACCATTAAAATTGAAAAGGAAAAAATCAAACTTTCACATGTCTAACATGCATATTGATCAAAGTTTCCCTATGGTGTCACCCACCTTCCTGAGTGGAGATGGTCCCCTCTGGACAAGGAATGCAGTCGTAGCAGCAAACTGGCTGTTCTTTTCGAGCCTGCTTGACAAATCCAGGATGGCATTTTTCCACACATTTAGACTGAGGCAGAGACTAAACAGAAAAAGAAGAAATGCCACAGAAAATATGTCAGGACTCACCATCCACGTAAGATGGAGGTAGACATGAACATCAGCCAAGTCGTCTCTGGACTTCATGTAGGCAAATATGAAATCTCTGACCACTTCCAAATGGTGGCAGGAGATACAATTGCAGGAAGATGCCTCATTCAGTTCCTCCCTTTTTCTTCTGAGGCAGGTATAAGCATGTTCTCAGCTGATTAAAAACATCCCAGATAATGGGCCTGCAATTTTGGGAGACCCTGACTCCAATCAAGGCAAGATGAAGCTTATTTAACAATTGGACCAACAGGTCCTCCATCCAGTCTTGATTCCATTTCATTGAAGTCAATCCAAATCTGAACTCAAGTACTGGTCAACAGAATTGCATTCATCTTTGATATTTGAAGACAAAAATCTAGTGAACCTGAAGTTATTAACATCAAAATCTCCAGCATATGAGGTCCTGTTTTATGGTGATACTAAACTGCCGAAGAGACACTAAATGGCAATGATTTGAGTTCTAAATAATAACCACCCCATATCTCATTTTGGATCAACCTACAACAGGATTTAGCATGACAGCATCAGAAGGGAAACCTTGGTGAATAGAACTGAAGCATGTGTCATGGTTCCGACTAATGAAACGCTTCAAAAGACTTCCAGGCATTGTTTATCCTAAAACAGGGGTGTCAAACTCAATTTCATTGAGGGCCGCATCAGCATTGTGGTTGCCCTTGGGGGGGCAGGGTGTACATGGCCAGGGTGGGTGCGGCCTACTGGGTGGATGTGGATGGAGTGGGTGTGGCCTACAGGGTGGGCATGGCCAGCTCTACATTGTTCGCCTGGGCAGGAGTGGGATAGATCTGAGGGTCTCTGGCAGAAGGGGGTGGGACCAGGGCAAGGGCCAAAGCATGGTCCACTGGAGGAGCCTCACTGTTCCTCTCAGGCCATGCAGGGGGGCTGGATGGTGGCGCAGGCTGTCCAGAGCCCTGGGCAGCAGAGGTCAAACACCTAGCCTGGTCCTCGAGCACCCACGGCACCAAGCCCAACCCCACTTCCCCAAGGGTGCGCCCAGCTGCACTTACCTCCTACTCAAGGCTGCTGCTGCTGTGCTTGCTCTACTTAGCCAGGTTGCTGATGATGGGTATGAGGGCAAAGTCAGAGGGAGGCCCATTTCCTCTCCATGGGAGGAGACCCGGCTTTGTATCCAAAGTTTCCTTAGCAATAGAATGGGAGACCCCAGGATAGGCCAGGAGGAGGGGGCAAGGGGATGGTGAAAGGGCAGCAGGGCAGGACTAAGGCAGAACTTCCCTAAGACCCTCCCTCTCCTTCTTTCCTTCCTTCCTAAGTACAGAGTGGATGCCAAGGAGGATGCCAAGATCTGAATTCCCCTCCCCTGAGCACATATTTTGCCAGCATATTTCCCTCCCTTAAATAAATCATGTTCATAAATCATGTTCTCCAATCAGTTTGAAGGACAAAGGTTCCCTTCCGTTTCTGTAGCACGGGTTTCTTATCTTAACTAATCCCCACACACATTCTTTCTCCTCCCCTCCCAGCATCATCTAAGTCAGTGGTGGTGAACCTTTTAGAGACCGAGTTCCCAAACTGCAACCCAAAACCCACTTATTGTCGGGTGCTGGGTGGGCATGGCCCATTGGGTGGGCATGGCCCATTGGGTGGGCGTGGCTGCGATGGTAACGGCAGACTGGATGGAGCTAAAAAGGTCAATCAATTCCAACTTTGCGAGATCTTGTTTTTCCCCACAAGAAGTTGAAATTGATTGATTGAAACTTTTCTCTCTTTTTTGCACATGGCGGCGGAGGCCTAAAGCAAAAAAGGTTTTATAAAACCCAGTTGAAGGCCTAGGACTGGGGCGACGGTGCACGTGCCCACAGAGAGGGCTCTGGTGTCACCTGTGGCACGTGTGCCATAGGTTCACCACCACAGATGTAAGTTAATTCTAAAAATACCACACAGTTCTGCATATTTTGTCAAAGCAAGAACATCCAATGTTAGCAGCGTTGACAGCATGCTTATCTGCCTAAGAAGATTATAGAGGTTTTACTCCACATATTCAATTCTCAGTGAAGGTTACGAACTTTTTTGGCTGGGTTTAGCCCACTTGAAACGTCTTTGGAAAAAAGAGAAAAGACCCCAATATTTTCCCTACCTTGTTGAGCAACTTTAACTGTGACATAGTATTTTGGTTGATTGTAAGTCTTTGTCTTTCAAAACTCCCCAATAGCTTGTTGATGGGATCCTCCTTGGGGAGAACCACCATACTAAAAATATCCAGATCTGCTGCTACGTCTCCATTCTGATCCAAGTACACTTTCAGCGGGGAAAGATTGTACAATTCCCTCTTCTTTAGAAATGGATGGAACTAGAATGGAAATATCCAGGAATTTAAAAGCAGAAATCTTGGTTTCTTATCTCTTATCACTATTTACATTTGAATCTTTCTTCTATGTTTGTTTAACTTGCAAATGTTGTGATTTGGGAGAACTGCATCCAGTTTTGGTCACCACGATGTAAAAAAGATGCTGAGACTCTAGAAAGAGTACAGAGAAGAGCAACAAAGATGATTAGGGGACTGGAGGCTAAAACATATGAGGAACGGTTACTGGAATTGGGTATGTCTAGTTTAATGAAGAGAAGAACGAGGGGGGACATGATAGCAGTGTTCCAATATCTCAGGGGCTGCCACAAAGAAGAGGGAGTCAAGCTATTCTCCAAGGCACCTGAAGGCAGGACGAGAAGCAACGGGTGGAAACTGATCAAGGAGAGAAGCAACTTAGAACTAAGGAGAAACTTCCTGACAGTTAGAACAATTAACCAATGGAACAACCTGCCTCCAGAAGCGGTGAATGCTCCAACACTGGAAGTTTTTAAGAAAAGACTGGACAGCCATTTGTCTGAAATGGTGTAGGGTTCCTGCCTGAGCAGGGGGTTGGACTCGATGACCTCCAAGGTCCCTTCCAACTTTATTATTATTATTATTATTATTATTATTAAGTGTTACCATTATCTTCAAAATTGAAGTACAAAGATTCAGCAATATTTCTAACTCATGTAGTATGCTCATAAAATGTATATTGACAAAATGTAATTGACAAAAATTGTCAATCATAAATAACAATCTAGTGAAGGTCACCAATCAAGTAAACAAAATACACAAATAACTAGAGAATTTATAAACTCCTTGCAAACAATAGGGTGATTACCAGAAAGCAAGGTGTCATTGTTCCAACTAATGAAACACTTTAAAGAACTTCCAGGCATTTTATCCTAAAAAGTCTTTTTATTTATGTGACAAAATGTCAGCACAGGTGTGATGAAAAGGAATGCTAAGATCTGAAATCCCCACCCACCGAGCAGTTATTTTTGCCAGCATTTCTACTCCCTATTTTGCTGTCATGATTTACGTTCTCCAATTAGTGTGAAGGGCAAAGGTTCCCTTCCTTTCCCTTTCGAGGGCTTTTCACTTCTCCCTCGTTCTCCTCTCCATTAACTCTAAAAATACCAGGCAGTTCTGTATATTTTGTCAAAGCAAGAATATTCAATATTAGCAGCGTTGACATCCGCCCCCCCCTTACAAAAAAGACAGATCCTGTAATGTAAACAAAAGCATATGTTAATGACCAGTTTTCGGTTTGTTGGGGTATTTAGCATGAAACCTTTTGATGAGCCTGTCAGCTTTCACCTCACTGGATTTCACCCAGATGGCTTCAGACAACGGGTATCCCTTCCATTGTACTAGGTACTGCAATTTCCCTTTAAAGATTCTAGAGTCAAGAATACGTTTCACTTCATAGTGGGTCTGTCCCGCAACTACGAGGGGCCCAGGTGCCTTCTTCAGGGGAGGTCTTAAAGTGGAGCCCCGATAAGGTTTCAACAAGCTGCAATGGAAGACTGGGTGAATTCTCCCTAAAAGTCTTAGTTCTACGGTAACCGGATTGATGATCCTTACTATGGGGAAAGGCCCCAAGAATTTTGGTTCCAATTTCTTGCTGGGCAATTTGAGGTGTAAATACTTAGTTGACAAATAAACCTTTTCCCCAACTTGGAATGTTCTTTGGGGAGCCCTCTTTTTATCAGCCTGCTTTTTCAAAAGTCTTTTTTAAAGCAGTTTTTGTGTTTCTCCAAACTTCTTCCCACCCCCTCACCCACTGGTCAAGTGTCTGGGAAGCGGAGGGCACCTGAGGATATTCAGGTATTGAGTTGAACTCTTTTCCTGTGGCCACTCTGAAAGGTGTGTAGCCGGTGCTGCTGTGCACAGAATTATTGTACGCCACCTCCGCAAAAGGGAGGAGATCAGTCCAGTTCGTCTGTTGGTAAGGAACGTAGCATCTAAGATATTGCTCCACCATTTTGTTAGCGGATTCTGCAGCCCCATTGGTGGCAGGATGAAAAGCAGAGGATAACCCTTGAGATGATCCAATTAATTTAAGAAAACTCCTCCAAACCTTCACTGTGAACTGTACCCTCCTGTCCGAAATTATTTGCTTAGGGACGCCATGCAGCTGGTAGATATATTTCAGGAACAATTTGGTCAGTCGTTGGGCAGATGGGAGTCTTTTGCAGGTGATGAAATTAGCCTGCTTCGAAAATAGGTCTATCACAGTCCAGATGACAGTATTTCTTCTACTTTCAGGTAGGTCTACTATAAAGTCCATAGCTATTTCTTCCCATGGTTGAGAAAGGTCTGCCACGGGTTGCAGTAACCCAGGGGTTTTCCCTGGAATACTTTTTATTGTGGCACATACAGTACAGCTTTTTACATAGTTTTCCACATCCTTTTTCATCCCCGGCCACCAGAACTGCCAGCGGGTGAGGTGTAAGGTTTTCAAATATCCAAAGTGTCCAGCCTGTTTTACATCATGGCTGTGTTTGAGAGCATTAAGACGGAGGGCTTCTGGCAAATATATTTTCCCCCCTTTGTAAGCCAAGCCATCCCTGCACGTTAGGGAGGGTTGATTATCTTTGAACCATTGATCGGTGAGGAGCTCTCGTTTTATTTTCTTTACTCCAGGGTCATCAGGATTGGGGACCCTGCAAGGTGTAAGTTGAGTGGCAGTTTGTGGATTGGGGATAATAGCCTCGTTAATTTCTTCCCGTTCGCTTTTGTATTGGGTTAGCCGGGATAGCGCATCAGCTAGGAAGTTTTTTCCTCCTGGTATGTACTTTAGAGTGAAGTTGAAGCAGTTAAAGTACTGTGCCCATCGCACGTGTTTTGGGGACAATTTACGGGGAGTTTTCAGTGCTTCTAGATTTTTGTGATTTATTCATACCTCAAATGGCACCTTGCTCCCTTCTAGATAGTGTCGCAAGTTTAATAGCGCCCACCTAATCGCGAAGGCCTCTTTCTCCCAGATTGCCCATCTCCGCTCGCTTTCAATAAATTTCTTAGAGGTGTAGGCGGAGTTTTGCAGGACTCCACTTTTATTCTTTTGCAGTAACACAGCTCCAACTGCCACATCGCTGGCATCGGCTTGAATCACAAAGGGCTCCCCTGGGCAGGGGTGCTTTAGGACCGGTTCAGCAGCAAATAGTCTCTTTAAATTCTCAAAAGCTGTTTGACAGCCCATTGTCCATGCTAGTGGTTGGCCCGGTTGTGGCTTCCCTCCTCCTTTGCCTGTTTTGAGTAGTTCTGTAAGGTGTAGGGCAATCTCGGCGAAAGAGGGGATGAATTGACGATAAAAGTTGGCAAAATCCAGAAAGCTCTGGAGCTGTTTGCGAGTCTTTGGGGGCTGCCATTCGTTTATAGCTTTCACCTTGGCTGGGTCCATTTCAATACCCTCATTGGACATTCTGTAGCCAAAATAGTCTAATCGGGTTTGGTGAAATTCACATTTCGACAATTTGGCATAAAGCTTGGCATTCAATAGTTTCTTTAACACTTCTCTCACCAGCTTTATGTGATCAGTCATATTCGTGCTGTATATCAGGATGTCATCAAGATACACCAAAACCCTTTTGTACAAGTGATCATGTAGGACCTTATTAATCAACTGCATAAATACAGCTGGGGCCCCTTGTAGTCCAAATGGCATGACCTTGAATTGATAGCTCCCCATGGGGCAGTTGAAGGCAGTTTTCCACTCGTCTCCCTCCTTTATTCTCACCCGGTAATATGCCTCTCTCAGGTCTAAGAGGCCCTATAGGTAGTCTCATGGTCCTCATTCCTTTCTCCCACCAGATAAACGGCTTCCATTTGTCTAACCAGGCTAGCCCCAGGGTCACCACATCAGTTATTTTTGGAGCCACCAGGAAGCGAATAAACTCCCAGTGTGCACCTATTTCTAGGCGTAAGTGCTCGGTTAATTGTGTGACAAGAGTGCCTCCCATCAGGGAGCCATCGGCTTGCTCAAACCTCACAGGTTTGGAAAACTATTTTACCCGTATGCCCATTTTCATGGCAAACGGCAGACTAATAATGCAGCGGGTGCATCCAGAATCAATTAGCATGTTTAAGTCCATTTGTGCCCCAGACATAGGGATTATAAGTTTGGCAGCCAGTGAAAAAGGGGGGATTTGTTGACTCACCATTGGGTCATTATCTCCTTCATCATCGCTGTCAAAGGAGGGTAGAGCAGGGGCGGGTCCACCCAGAGTCTCGACGTTCTCCTGTTTGGGGGGTATAATCTGGGCAACGGGTTCCTGTGTGAGCCAGTTGGATTTTTCTCCCATTAGCTGCTGAGCAGGTTTCTTTCTCATTGCTGGTTCCGGTCTGCTCTGCAGTCAGGGGTAGAGGACTGGACAGGTTGCCGCTCGATGTCCCTCTTGTCCACACCGAAAACACTTAATTGATGGGCCTGTAGGTGGCCTGGGTCTCTCAGCCGTTGCAATAGTTGAAGGCTTTCATGGGGGTGATTGCTGTCTGGGTAGCTCTGGTTGCTGCTTGGGTCCATGTGGGGGAGGCTTCTTATAGTGGGTGAGCTGAACGTCTAGCTTCACTGCTGCCTGGTACCATTCGTGCAGCTGGTCAGGTATGGTTTGATAGATGCATGCCTGAGAGAGGTGATCATGTAATCCCTCAATGAAGTGTTGGATCAGGGATTGTTCAGGCCACCCCTCTATTCGGCCTGCTATCTTGCGAAATTCCCGCATGTACTCCAGGGCAGGCCTGCCAGCTTGTTTTATTTTGTGGATCTGTTCTCTTGCTTTAAGACCAATAAATGGGTCTTCAAATCTTTCCCTCAGCCCTAGGAGGAAGAGTTGGGGGTCTTCCAATTCGGGGGCGTGCTCATTATATAAATAGTTCAGCCATTCGGATGCTTCTCCCTCTAGGTTGGACGCAATGACATCGACCATGGCCCCCGGGTCCAGGTAGAGATAGGCCCAGCAATTCAAATGAGAGCGCACTTGGTTGAGGAAAAAAACCAGTTTCTCTGGGTCCCCATCGAAGGTTGCTCTGAAAAGTGGTGCAATCATAGGCTGCTGCTGCTGGTCCCATCCTGGCTGCAGATTTATGCCCTGGGGTTGCACAATCTCTCTGCTGTGGTCGGTCTCCCACCAGCTGCTGATCTCCTAGCTTCTGCACCACCCCAAGCTGTTGCAAGGCCTCTATTAGCTGTGGTATGTTCAGCTGCTGCTGATCATCTACCTGTGGGGGGTGCCAATCTGCCCATTGCTGCAGAGGCCTCTGTCTGGGATTCCCTCTGTCTTCAGGACTGCAGTCCCTGGTTGGGGAACCCAGGGTCTGATCTATGAGGGAGGAACTGTAGGGTTTTCTCTGCAGGAATCAATTTCTGCTTTTCACATCTGGGGTTTGAAATCTTTCCAGTGACTCACCCAAAGCTTGAGTAGCAGGCCATTTGTTAGTTCTGTACCATTCTGCTTTTGAAGTCTTTGCTCCCAGCTGGGAGGTCTGCCAGAATTCATCTTCCCACAGCATGCTGTCTATTGTTTCCTCCTCTGGGTTATCAGCCACTGCTGGGTCTTGAAGCAAACTCACTTGTGTCATGATAGATTTTTCTTCCCTGAATCTTTACCAGCTCCTCTCAGGCCTAGAGACAGCGGATTGGAGTTCAGGACCCCAGATCGATTAAAAAGAATTTGAGATCTTCATGTTGTCATGGTTCCGACTAATGAAACACTTCAAAGAACTTCCAGGCATTTTATCCTAAAAAGTCTTTTTATTTATGTGACAAAATGTCGGCATAGGCGTGATGAAAAGGAATGCTAAGATCTGAAATCCCCACCCACCAAGCAGTTATTTTTGCTAGCATTTCCACTCCCTATTTTGCTATCATGATTTACGTTCTCCAATTAGTGTGAAGGGCAGGCTTTCGCAGGCTTTTCCCTCCTCCCTCGTTCTCCTCTGCATTAACTCTAAAAATACTAGACAGTTCTGCATATTTTATCAAAGCAAGAATATTCAATATTAGCAGCGTTGACACAAGGATTTGTTAAGAAGAAAGTTGCAAGGCTAATCTTCATTCAGGTAGAGAAGATAGGAAAAATGACCAGATGAAGTAATTCTACTTTATTGTAAAGCAATATTAACAAAATTTTGCAGTGTGAAAGTACAAATCTTTCACCATCTCTTTTGACAGTCAAAAAATGTAGGGAGGACTTTTTCCGAGTTTCTTTTTCTGCCTGCCACGCAACTGTGGTTTGCCCCCCCCCCAAACCATCTTCTCTGATCCTTCCCTGCATCTCTTTCTCTGGTCCTCCAAACTCATTCACACGTATCATTATACTTCTTTAACAGATTGTGTGAATGCTGGTGGTATAACTTATTTTTAGGAAAGAATTAATAAAATGCTTCATGATGTAATGAGCGGGGATCTAATTAATTAAGTGCTGGATGGTATGAGATAATTAAGTGGATACAACTGTCTCAAAAATTGTACTCAAATAAATATTAATATTACTGATAAAATTGGGGAGTTACGAAAAACAATTAGACCTTGATCATTGTTTCTTCTATATTTTCATTAATAAAGGAAGTAGATAAAACATGATTTTGTGATGCAAAAATTATAATAACACTTGAACAAAGTTATTTTGGTTTCCTTTACAAATTCCCAGCTTCTCTCAGGTCCCTATAGATCCCTGTCAGGATGCTGCCATCCTGGTCAGAGGGAGGACCTTTGGAGCTCTCCTGTGAAGTGTTTAACTTTGCTTTGTTGACTCGGTTCCGCTGCCTGTGGTCATCTGCCTCACCTCACCAAGGAAGAGATGCCTGGGAACATTTTACCACAGTTTCCATCTGGAGTTCTCACAACCTCTTTGCACCTCTGGATTGGCACCTATCGACTGGGCAGTTGGGGGGGGGTGAACAATGGGGTTTAGCCTAACAATTTCACCCGGGAACTTCAGATTCTGCCTGCCTTTTTTTACTGTCACTAACTCTCAATAAAAGTTCCTTTTGAAACGATGCCAGTTTCAAGAGTTCTGCTTTCTTCAGAGATTCAGTTGAGGCAGAATCTTACAGCTTCCAGAAAATAAAGATATGATTTTATGTTAGAGAGAGGTGCATGAGTAAAATTCAGTAGGAAACTAACTAATTGTTAGCATCCAGGACTTAATAAATGATTGTATGAATGTAATGAATGGCAGCTATAATCTGTAAATATTTCATTTGTAGTTTTTCTCACATTATTCTATGCATAGAATGGTTACTGATTACAATAAAGTAGTAGAAATATTTTAATGTTATGATAATAACTGTATTGTTAATTTGTCAATAATGTCATTAATGATTCAGTGGAATGAAACAAGGTCCTCTTGCAGGCACCACACTTGGAGAAGACACTGCACAAAATTTTCACCAGCTTTAGTCAAGGACAAAGAAGGGGAGGAAGAGATCAAAGGAGCAACTTTAAGCCTTGAGTATAAACATCAAGCAGAAGAGCCATGTCGGAATAGAATAGAATAGAACAGAACAGAACAGAACAGAACAGAACAGAACAGAACAGAACAGAACAGAACAGAATAGAATAGAATAGAGCTGGAAGGGACCTTGGAGGTCTTTTAGTCCAGCCCCCCGCTCAAGCAGGAGAACCTATACTATCTCAGACAAGTGACTGTTTAGTCTCTTCTTAAAAATCTCCAGTAATGGAGCGCCCACGATTTCTGAAGGCAAGCTGTTCCACTGGTTAATTGTCATCACTGTTAGGAGGTTTCTCCTTAATTCCAGATTGCTTCTCTCTTTGATCAGTTTCCACCCATTGTTTCTTGTCCTAGTTTATAGGAGCTTAAAATCAGAAAAAGTCTGAGAACTATTTTTCAAATATATAAAAGGTGTTGGGTGTTGATGGGAGGATGCAGCACTCTTCCGATAAGTAGGAGATGTTGTACAGAAGCTTAAGATCTTAAACCACCAAGCCCAGAGAGCACAAAAGACCCTGAAAAGGAATTCAGTTTGATCGATCCTTGTTTGGACCCATACCTGCCATGGCTGCAACCTTGGAGCCCCCAAACTCTCTTCACCCTTCTTCCTTCTCCTCTGGGGTTGGGATGCAGCACTTAAGGCATGGGCCAGAATCTTAATGACACTGTAAGCAATGACTGGATTTGGGATCGTCTTCCTATTCTTTTTCTTTTGGATATCCACTGGAGCTTTCTGGGTGCATCTTCTCCGGCCTTTGACAGAAAAGGTGTGTTTTGAAACAGAACAGTGAAAATACTTAGCTTGAAATTCAGGTTCCACAAAGAAATATCTTTTAAAGGCCTTATCATTTAGCCAACTCTTTTTCCTCTGAAAGGTAAAGCTCCAAATACTATGGACGTGCTTGAGATGCCTGTCCTTTGGCAAAAAATATATTCCAGCTACTGTTGTGATCCAGACTTTCCCTTCAATGGGTCCTGGCAAACCTTCAAGTGCTGAATGGAAGGCAAGAATTCTGTCCATAGGGGAATCAAATTCTATTAAGTGAACAAAGACGTTGACTTGTCTCCACTTAGAGAGAGCATCCATGAGGAATGCTGTACGTCCAGTCGTTGAGAATCGTTGTGATATAACAACACATATTCTATTCTTGACAAGCATAGGAGTAAAAGTCCTCATGAAATTCTCTCCCTTCTCTGTGTCTGGAGCAAAGAGACCAATCAGGGTCCATTCAAAATGGAGGAGAATTTGGACAATTCCTGGGTACTGGAATCCTTCTTTGGGGAACATTGGATGGAAAAAAGGGATTTGACTTTTATCACTCAGAGCCTCTGAAGCAATGTTATTACTGACCTGAAAAAACAATGAAGAATTCTGCATTATATTTGGGCTCCTACCAAGTCCCAATTTTTAGCTTTTAATAAATGCAATATTTTTTCTCATGCACATATTAGAACATTTCCTGTTGATTAGTCATTAGGCCATATCAAGATACAGAATATAAAACACAGAACATTAACAAAATTGTATGTAAAAACAGAATTTAGAAAAATAAGTACAATCGAATAAGCATAATTTCCTTCAGAAAAGGGCTTTATTATATATATAATTTTTTAATTCTGAACACAGAGAAAATACATTTTTAAAATATTAGGATCCCAATAGATTGTTTCTTTAAAGTGCAATCCAACATATTGATCTCCCTCTTTCTTAAATAATTGTCATTCAAAATAATAGATGTATTACATCTTCTGTTTTGGAGCTCCACAAATACAAGTATATTCATTGTAAGGAGTTTGGAAGATTTAACTCAATACTTGGAAGGTACATTTGTAGCAGATGATGTCTTTCAGTGTGCCAACCTCACTGAAGATGGCCCTACTTTTGTCTATTTTGACCATCTTGGATTCTTTGTTCAGTATTTTTTTCGTTTTTTCTCGAATGGCAAAAAAGACAGGGAGACGACAGTTCCTAATATAAAATTAAGAATGTTTTAAATGAAATTTGTTTGTTCTAATAGCCTTTGGGGACTCTTATCAGTTTCCCTACAAATAATTTTATTCAAAATAATTATATGCCCTAATTTTATAAATTGTATAAATTCCCAATTCTGCTCTGAGGGACGTTTACACATATTTTTGTCACAATATCTGTTAGAGAAATGGGCCTGGATTTACTAGGGTCCTTTTTAGTCTCTTTTTTATATATAGGAATTACACTTGCCATCTTTGACACAAATGGGTATGCCGGATATTGTTTATATGTGTAAATGTATCTGTCAATGGATGGTCCCACCAGTCGGGATATTTCTTGAATTTTTTAGCTGGTAGAAAATCCTCTCCAGAGGCCTTATTGCTCTTCAAACCTTTTATGATGAATTCGATCATGAGAATTTTAGGGCAAAAAATAGTTGATATGTTGTCTTACATATTTGTAGATTTTTAATAAAATGGTTGGTTAATATTAGTGCCCCCTAAAGGTACATAATGCATATATGTTTTATCATCAGTAAGAAAGGTAATCCCATAGGACTCTGTTTAAAAATCTGAGATTTGTTCACGATTGAGGATATCATTATTTTGGTTAAAACCATGTAAAAAAAATGTGAGTTTTTCCATCAGTACTGCACATTCTTGTTGTACAGAAGATCCTTTGATTGGACACAGAGCCTCTCCTCCCCTTCACAAGTATGCAACAGAAGCCTCTAAGCAATTGGGATAATGTCATGAAAAGACAGGTCTCTTTTGATCCTTGCTTCCTCCCGACTGCATATCCCAATCCTTATTTATAACACTTACAAATGCCATGGTGAAAACAAAATTTGTAGCAGAACCAGTTCGTAAAAACCCTGATCCTGAGGAACCTTTCAACGTCCAAGCTGATGCTAGTGATGTTGCGGTGGGCACAGTCCTCCAACAAAAAAATCTTAGGAGAGATCTGCAGCCCTGCGCCTATATGTCACGAAAGCTTTTGGGAACAGAGAGGAGATGGGCTGTTTGGGAGAAAGAGGCTTTTGTGGTATGATGGGCGTTATTAATTTGGCACCATTTCTTTGAAGGGAGTAATGTGCCTTTCGAAGTATAGACTGATCATTATTATTATTCAAAATAATATTGAATTGCCTAGAGAAGACACGGTTGGATCTATCGCTTACACACCAACACCCCACTCACTTTACAGAAAGGGAAGGACAAACACAAACCTGTGGGACTTTGTAGGTGCCTGCTAATGTTGACATCTGGATGGAGCTGTCTCTCTCAGCTGCATCAACAAGAGCCAAAAGCTTGACTTTCCTTCCACAGCTGTAGTTGGGAACATTGGCTTCTCCAGTAGAGAGCATATCCAGCAAGGCCTCTGAAGTGCCGAGGGTGTTATCATAGTTGTCATGGATCTTGTAGCCAAGTGTGAGATTGTTCAGGAGCTCAGGCTTCTCCCTCATCAGTTCAATATTGCAAATCTTGGGTAGTAATATTAGATGTCCATAGGATAAACTAGTGTAAAACAATGATCATGTTAATATTAGCATCAGCAGCAGCAACAAAAATACTTTTTCTCCATTTAGTTATCTTTTTTCTCTACAAACTAGCTGAAACATAAGCTAATATTGATCCAGAACTAGAGGCAAATGATAGTCACCCATCTCCCTTTAATATTGTTAATGTTGAGGATGGGGATAGTCCTCAAAAAGGTTTAACAAATCAGAAACATACAATTATTTTTAGCAGTACTAATATTCATAGCCCAGAATAATTCAGTCATTAAAGAAGAACCACCATTAAAGGAAGGAGATTTTTCATAAGTGACCCAGAGAAGCTGTTCTAAAAGCAAGTCATCTTCTATTCCTTTAAAAAACAGACATTACATATCAGTCGGTTATAAAAATATGGAAATGGTTGGGCAGAGGAAATTGGAACCATTTCAATCATTACTTTCAACCAAAGTCAATATTCCAGTCATGAATTTAGGACTGAACAGAGAGAGGAAAATAATGTGGACTTCTTTCAGGTTTCTTTTGCCTCATGTTTCTACTCTGAGAAAATAAGGCAAAAGAGAGAGGCTGTGTTAATCAAAAGGATTCAAAAAATTTGTCAGTTCCTGCAAAATAAGAGTAAGTAAAACAAGAAGAAAAAAAGAAGAGTGTTAGAACTGCAAATGGAGGGAGTGAAACTCCATCGCATGACTTACGGCTGAATCTGAGTAGAAGGAGCCATGTTGAAAGGTAATATTGCAGGTGTTTTATCTGATGCAGAGACGACTATACCAATGAGAAGATCCCCTGGCCTATAATAGCTCCATGGCTTTTCTCCATCCTGGTGATCCAAATTCAGTGGGCACTTCATTCTCAGCTTCCCAGAAAGTGGCTGGGATGCCAGCAGCATCAGAAGGAGAAGAAGCAGCAGAAGCAGAAGCAGGAGGTCCATAATTCATGGGGCGAAATCAATCTCCTTCCTCTTTCTAAAAAAAGAATTAGAATTCAAAGCACTCTGATAGGGTGGAATATCCAGTGGCTTTCCTGATTCAGACAGAGAAACTAAAATTCACCTGGAAGAGAGAGAAAATGCATTCAAGAGCACAGCTCCTGTCTGTCCTGTAATGTGAACCACAAAAAGCATAACCTGTGATATTTATTCTTTTCTCATGCAAGATCCCTTCCATGTTGCTTCAGTCTGATGTTTACATCAAAGGCAGTCACTAGAGATGTAGGAGAAGAGGTCTCAGAGACAGGGAGGGTGATGATTGCAGTCAGAAGGAGCTTCTGCTCTTGGGACCCTGAACTTCTTCTATGTAAGGAGGGGTAGCTGGAGAAAAGCACTTTAGAGAAAAGTCACAGATAGAGCCCTTGGGGCAATTTTCTTTAGTGGTATTTGTCATTCCTGTTAGGACATGTCCAGAAAGTCATGCTAGATGGAAATAGTTCAACAGCCAGGAAAGTGACTTCTGCTGTCCTTCAATGGGGTCTCTTGCCTCCAGAGGCTGCTAGGGAAGGTCACCCAGAGTCATGGAGTTTGGTGCCACTCTAGGTTGGTGACACATAACTCTAGTGCTGCCTGTGCTTTATCTCCATGGAAGCACTCAGTATCCTTGAACCCAGCCTTATGTTAAGAGTTTGGGATTTTCTTTTCAATGAGATCTCCATGTATCTATCCTAATTTGGAGCTGATTTTATAATTCCTTGTAAATGAAGTGAAATTTAATTTGCCATCTGTTCTAGAACAATCATTTTTGGCATGAGAGCTGGCTAAGAGGCAGGAAAGTGACAGCCTGGGAGAGCATCAATGGCACAGAGAGAGAAAATTGTAGAATGGGTAGAAGTTTTCATTTTCTTGACATTTTCTGCGCTGTCTTTCCATACTGATACAATGAAAGCCATTAAATTTTGATGTTTCTTGGTTTAAATAAAATAGTTGTGCTGTTAGATCTGTAGTTGAGATGGTGGCAGCATCCACAATGTAGTGGATGGTGTGACTTGATTTCTTGCCACAACCACCCAGAAGTTGGTTTAGGGGGACCGGGTGGCTGTTCCTCTGATTGTGTAGATGCACTTGTTGTTTTGCGACTTCTATGACACTCTCATCTCGGAGGCTTTGTTTGTCCTTCCTAGAAGACTTCCATGTGCTTATAGTTCAGAGTCCCTGTATTCTGGTTTATCTTGGTCAATTGTTGATTATTTTTCTTACCTGGAGGGGGGAAGTTAATATATACAGCTTGGCCTAGAAGGGAGAACTGGGGATTTGAGTGACGGGGGAGCTGATGAGATGGGCAGGTCCATCCTTACAATGAGGAGCAAAGGATGACCAATATCCCAGGTCCATTATTTGAAAGTTGCCCAATGTGTTGTCCTCAGCTTCCTCTCTCAGTGCCTGCCTACCAGATCTTTAGTTGCTCCACATACCAGCTCTTCCTTTTGAATGCCAGGTTGATGTGTAAGAAGGCTTCTCTTGTCCATGATGTTACCTGCCATGTCTCCCTGAAGCCTAGTTGTGCCCAGAAGGGAGGAAACCTCAGTTGCAAATGTGGCCACCTACTTTGTGGGTTTGCCTCAGGTGAGAGACCAGGGAAGTGGAGGAGGGTTGGCTGTGGTCATCCATGGTTTATTATAGGGTTCCTGTTCATGTCCGCAAGGCCTTCCGCTGGTGGTTCTCACGGGCAGTGACCAAAGGGTCACCCTTCAAGGAACCGGACTGCATCACCATCACAACGGACGCCAGTCTGTTTGGATGGGGGGCCTATCTACAGTCTCAGTTTGCGCAGGGCCGTTGGTCCCGCGCAGACTTGAGACACAACATCAATTGGCTAGAGCTCAGGGCCATCCACCTGGCTCTACACCAATTCAGACACACGATCAGGGGTCGCCACATTCTGGTCCTTACGGACAACGTGGCATCCAAAGCCCATGTCAATCGTCAGGGGGGCACCAGGTCCAGGTCTCTGATGTCCGAGGCACGGCTACTGAGTTCCTGGGCAGAGTCCAACCTGGCCTCCATCAAGGCCGAACACATCTCGGGGGTCAACAACCAGCGAGCAGACCTTCTGAGTCGTGCTACGGTGGACCCCTCAGAGTGGAGGGGACCACATTGGTGGGACCCCCTCAGTCCTCTTTGCAGGACTCAGTTGCAAAGACCCTGCAAGTGTGTTGTGTGAGTGTCCCACCACTTAGTTGGCAGTTGTGCGTGCTCTGCAGAACTGAACCAATTGAGTCAAACTCCACTGACCATCATGGAAGCGTCTGCTCTCCTTAACCTGGATTGGGGAGAAACCCTCTTTCCTGAGCTGGGTGGAGTCATCAACTGAATTAACAGGTGAAATTCACAGCTCATGTTTAGGCCGTCCAGGCTCCGGACAACAAGTATTAGACTGACACCCACACAGCTACCACAAATTGTGTAGTAGAATCATAATTGCTAACCACCCTGGCTGGGGTGCCTAGTGGTGCCCCTCTTGCTATTCTGTAGGACCCCCCATGGCTCCAGCTTCCAGCCAGAGGGAGAGTTGTTACTAAACTACATCTGCAAGGCCCCAAGGCCCCCAATCCTTCTATAGCATGAAGGGACTGGAAATCAGTTTGTCTGAAAGGGCCTAGGGCCTCCTGCTTTAGCAGTGGGTTAGACTAGAACAGGGCTTTTCAACCTTTTCACCTATTGTACCACTTTTAGGTTATGGCAATATCCGAGTACCACCAGTCGCCTAGCAAGGTGTCAAAAACTTCCTCCTGTCTGGGTTTCCATTGTTGTGAGCATTTCTGTTGAGGATTGGCAGCGAGGGGTTGGGTGGAGGGGGTGTTTGGTTTTTATTCCCCCCGTCTGCTAGGTGGTTGCAGCAGGTTTTGGTCACTTCACATGACCCTGGACACTGTGACCGTCATAAATATGAATCAGTTGCCAAGCATCTGAATGTAAATCACAAGACCCTGGAGATGCTGCAACATTCCAGCTGATCGGTGCTTCTTCTGGGCTCAGCAGAAGCGCCAGGATCAGTGCCGAGCTCCAGCTGGATCCTGGCACTGATCATGGCACTTCCACTGAGCCCTGACAGTCCTGAAGAAGCACCGATCAGCTGGAAAGTGGCACTGATCCTGGGGCTTCCACTGAGCCCTGACAGCCCTGCAGCTCCAGCCATCTCTCGCTCAGGTTTGTGCGGTGCTGCCACCGGTTCAGCTCATTCCCTTCCCCCGCTACCACTTTTCTAGGATGGTCGTGTACCACCTGGCAGGTGCCAATGTACCACAGGTGATACCCGTACCACTGGTTGAAAAGCCCTGGACTAGAAGACCTCCAGGATCCCTTCCAACTCTGTTATTCTCTCTTATTCACAAAAGGAGACATTTTCATTTCACAAAAGGAAAACTTTCACATTTGTTCAAAGGGGAACCGGAGCTTCACAAACCCCCCTTGGCTGCATCTCCCCCTGAAATGCAACTCCAAAGCCCATCATCCACCTTAGTCTCTTCCCAGAATGGGGCATTTGTGAAAGGTTCCCCCAGTTCCCCTCTTCCTTCCTAAGCCTTTTCTATGGGCAATGTGACAAGTCTGGGCTTTGCTTTCCCCCCTCAGGGCCCCATGTGTGGAAGGGAGTGGCAGTGGAACATGGGTCCTTTCCCTCCCTTTCTTCCTTATGTGGGGTGAAAGGCATCCTTTATTTCTCTCATTTCTCCCTCTCTCTCTCTCTCATTCTCTGTACATGGGTGTGATTTTTTTAAAAAACTATGTCAAGTCCTGATGACAAGTTTTTAACTAGCAGATTTTTATTTATTTATTTTATCCTGGTCAATTTATTGCATCAGTCTATTTCAATTGCTGCCCTTCAACATTAACTTTCAAAATAAAGTAAACTTTGGTTTTAACTCAGTAGGAAGCTATTCCAGTTCTGTGACATGTTCAGGCATTAAGTAGTCCCCAGGGTTTTCTCTTTAACCACTGTGCCAACAAATATCAGATTTCTTTTTCTTCAGCCACAGGTGCCGTGTATTCCCTCTGGGGCCAATTTCAAGCATGGAGCTTCCCAACCTCTCAATTCTTGCTGACCGATTTAATTCTAGCTCTGCCCTATCATTTTGAATCCTATGGGGATTGTTCCCCTTTCATTTCTCTCCAGAGAAGGGCACAACAAACTTTGAGTCCAAGAACTAGTTGAATTAGCCAGGGATCTCTGGTGAGAGGGAGAATTATTATTATTATTATTATTATTATTATTATTATTATTATTATTATTATTATTATTATTATTATTATTATTATTATTATTATTATTATTATTATTATTATCCTCAAAGTTTCAGCTCTGCTCTTTGGCCGAATCCTCCAGGGGAGACTTTGGGCAGAGACAGATGGAATCAGCTGCAGTTCGCTTCTCTCTCTGACCCAGGAGGCCCAAAATGGAAATCTTTCCTGGGGGAGAACTTGGCTTTAGGCAAAAAGGGTCACTGGGAGATTTCAGACTTTGGACTTCCCTCCCCACTCAAGATCAGGGCTGTCTGTCTTCCTTCACACCAAAGTGGGCCACCCTGGGGAAAATAAGAGCTGAATGCCAATGCAGCTGAGTTTCTGCCTGCTGGGGTCACCCCCCCAAAAAAAGAGCCCCCTTTTCCATCTCCTTTCCCCAAATGTGAGCTCTTTCTTCAGCCCCTCCTTGACTCCCTTGTGCCCCCACCAAGCCCCTCTTTAACCTATAGAAATGTTGGGGGTCCTGCGGCCTTCCAGATGTGGCTGGGTAACATCTTTCCCTCTGGCTGGAAGCCTCTTCCCCTTTGATCCTGCCCCAATGGGACCCTGCAGTGCTTGGGCCTGATCCTCAGGCCTGCCGGAAGTGGACACCATTTTGAATACTCTGATGAGTCCTTGTAGAAATGGCGGCTACTTTTGAAGCTTCCCACCCTGATCCTCAGGCTGTTGGGAGACTGCAAAGCTCTCCTGGCTCTTGCTGGGCTTGGGAAACCAGACCCTGCATGACGATGGGGCAGTTTCAGATGAGCTCCCTGAAAACTTTTCCTGGCTTTGACCCCCCCACACTCCCCCCCAAAACCCCAAATTTCTTCAATAAAGAACACAAAAAATGCTGGAAGAGACAAACTTTTTCATCTTGCACTGCCCCGTCCCCCGAATTAGGTGCTAAAACTAAACTCCCCACCTCTGCCCTCAAATCTCTATCCCCGTTAACACTTTGCTAAATATACTGCATGCCCAAAAAAGAGGAACAGAGTTGAAAGGTATCTTGGAGGTCTTCTAGTCTAACCCCCTGCTGAAGGATGAAACCTCACCATTTACCATTTCAGTCAAATGGTTGTCCAATCTCTCCTTAAAAATCTCCATTGTTGAAGCACCCACAACTTCTGGAGGCAAGTCGTTCCACTGATGGTTTTGTCAGGAAATTTCTCCTTAGTTCTAGGTTGGTTGAAAATCTGTAAATTATTTACTTCGACTCTAGAGAGTCAAAGAGTGGAAAGAAGGAAGGAAGCAAGGAAAGAAAAAATTTGCTGTGTGTTGACAATGCTGACTGTGATGTTAGTGATGCTCAACAGCCCCCCCCCATATGTGAGGAAGGCCCCTCCCTCAGAAGAGAGGTTTCTGATCACACCCAAGGCTGCCCTGACTGGATTGGGTTGGGGGCTCTGCCTCCCCTTCTCTCTTCCAGAGCCCCCTCCCTGCCCTTGCCAGGAAGGCCCACAGGCATCCTATAGCCTCTCAGTCATTCCTGGCTATCCAGGACCCATGCTTCATTGCCCCATCCCCCCAGTTGCCTTCATGAGGACTTGAAACCCATTCTCCTTGTCAGGATGGGGAGATTCTTGTCACCTCTCTGCAGCACAACCAGCTGCAAAAAAATGGCCCAATTTTAGGGAGTTGGAGGCCACCTGGCTGGGCTTGCAAGAACAGAGCCAGGCACAGCAATGGCTTGTGAAGAGAAGCAACGGCTTCTCTCATCCTGTCAATGTTGCTGTGCTGGATAGCCATGGACCCTGAATTCAAAAGCAGATCCTTTAAAGGTATCAAATTCTTTGTGCAGATGTTCTGTATTGGCCATCACATAGATGGTTTGTGGGAAATCTGGGTGAGTTCACACAACACCCTTAACTTCTGGGTAAGTTTACATAACACCTTTAACTTTTAGGTGAAGGAAAGAGAACTGCTATGTTGGCCTAATGTACCATATCAAAATCTATATAATTCAGATGCTGGCTTAGCATGATGATCTGCTACATACAGTACATTTGCACAGGAGAAGGTTCCCAACTATTGGAATGTATGAAATGAGATAAACATGTTTTAAGATCTCAGTCCATATTGTCAGGGGCTTGATGGCCCATCAAAGATGGGTCCCCCACTCCTTCGAGGTGTGTTTGGAGATGCAAGGGAGAAAGAAGCCACTTTTAATCTGGTTCCCTCTGAAGCCCAACATCTTTGCCCCTCCCTGCGGTCAGTGCCAGGCTGAGATGTGTCCAGATGTGGAACAACCTGCCTCCAGAAGCTGTAAATGCTCCAACACTGGAAGTTTTTAAGAAGAAACTGGACAGCCATTTGTCCGAAATGGTATTTCCTGCCTGAGCAGGGGGTTGGACTAGATGACCTCCAAAGTCCCTTCCAACATTATTATTATTATTATTATTATTATTATTATTATTATTATTATTATTATTATTATTATTATTATTATTATTATTATTATTATTATTACAGCTTGCTAAAACTACTGCAGAAATGCCTGAAAAAACCTGGATGACCTAAACATGAGCTGTGAACTTCATCCGTTAATTCAATTGATGAGTCCACACTGCTCAGGAAAGAGGGTTTCTACTGAATCTAGGTTAAAGAGAGCATACGCTTCCTTGATGGGCAGTGGAGTTTGGTTCACTCAGCTCAACCACCTGGTGACACACTCACACAACATACTTGCAGGGGCTCAGCAACTGAGTCCTGCAAAGGGGACTGAGGGTGTCCCACCAATGCTGGGTGTGCTGAGGTTGGCCAATAGCAAACAGGATTGCAAACTCCCTGGACTCGGATGAGCTCTCCTAGCCTGAAAGTGCCTGAGACTCACCTCCTGTGGGGGTTCCTGGCTGACCTTCAGTGCTGCCAACCAAAAGGGGGGCCTTGACCTGGACCCCCACTGCATGGAACCCCCCCTTGCTGTGATGTCACTGCTTCTCTCCCACCCTTCTCATCCACTAGGAGGACTCCTCCCTCAAAGAGACCTTTTCCAACCATGCCTGAGGCTGCCTGAGCTGGATTGTGTAGGGGGCTCCGCCTCCCTTCCTCTTTTCCAGCACGCCCTCCCTGCCCTTGACAGGAAGGGACATCAACCTCCTGCAGCCCTCCTGGCCTTCCAGGACCCCAACTTCATCGGCCTGTCCACAGCCTTCATGAGGACTTGAAACTTACAGTCATGATCAGGATTGGAGTTTTCCTGCCGCTTCTACACAGAGCAACTAGTTTTTTGTAAAAAAAATCTCCCCGTATTTAGCACATTGGAAGTCCACTCAGCTGGTTTTGCAAGACTGTAGCTAGACTCAGCAAGGCCCACAACCTCAGCCAGCTGTGTTTGAAAGTTAACAGAAAGACCATAGATGACCCGGTTTTCCAGAAGTGGTTTGCCATTGCCTCTTTCCCAGGGCTCTGAGAGGTTGGCTGGCCCAGGTTTACCCAGCTGGCTTTGTGCTGAAGGTAGGACTAGAACTCATTGTCCCCTGTTTACTCATCTGATTCCTTGACCACTACACCAGACTGCCTCTGATCATAGCCATACAACCCATTTAACCTGGTCACCTCACCAATGGCTGAATTCACATTTGCAACTTTTAATCATGGTTTATTTTTGGAGACTGAACCAATGAGTCAGTGAATTATGAATATTAATATAGCAGGGACTAGCTGAACAATCATTTATAACAGAAATAAGCTGACATCAACTGGGAGACAAACTCTGCACCGAGTGGAAGATCAAACAGATTCCTAACAAACCTAGCAGACAACTTTGTCTCCCAAAAAGTAGAGAAGGGAACTAGGGGATTAGCCATTTTGGACCTAATTCTCACTAACAGAGATGAAATGATAGAAGGTGTTGAAGCCATAGGAACCCTGGGAGGAAGTGACCATGCAATATTGGAATTCAA